>BLSH010236965.1:846886-887214 GCA_018402905.1 Glandirana rugosa | reverse complement strand
GTTGGCGCTATATAAATCCTGTATAATAATAATAATAATAATGGGGAAAAAGGGCATAAATTGTGTTGTGGGTACAATATCGCACGACCGCGCAATTGTCAGTTAAAAAAAAGCAGTGCAAGGGGGTGAAACCTTCCAGGGCTGAAGTGGTTAAAGAGAACAGCATGATACAGAATGTAAAAATCTTCTAATCATTTAGAAAAAGGAAAAGCAGGAGATCAAGCCATGTTTAAAAATAAGAAATAAATGGACAGCCAGGGGAAACAAAAAAGGACTTTAACCACTTCAGCCCCGGAATGATTTCACACGTTAGGACCAGAGCACTTTTTGCGATTCGGCGCTGCGTCGCTTTAACTGACAATTGCGCGGTCGTGCGACGTTGTACCCAAACAAAATTTGCGTCCTTTTTTTCCCACAAATAGAGCTTTCTTTTGGTGGTATTTGATCATCGCTGCATCATTTCTGATCGCCGCTATAAACAAAAGAAGAGCGACAATTTTGCAAAAAAACCCCCAAATTTCTTACTTTTTGCTAAAATACAAATCCAAAAAAAAAATACAAAAAAACATTTTTTTTCATCAGTTTTGGCCGATTTATATTCTTCCTCATATTTGTGATAAAAAAAAATCGCAATCAGCGTTTATTGATTGGTTTGCGCAAAAGTGGCCGCATTTACGGATGATGAGAATTCATTTTTGGGTTTTTTTTTTTGTTTTTTTTTTACTAGTAATGGCGACGATCTGCGATTTTTAGCGGTACTGCGATATTGGAGCAGACATGTTGGACCATTTTAACACTTTTTTGGGACCATTGGCATTTATACAGCGATCAGTGCTATAAAAATGCACTGATTACTGTGTAAATGCCATTGGCAGTGAAGGGGTTAACCTGCAGGGGGCGCTCCAAGGGTTAACTGTGTTCCCTGGGCGTGTTCTAACTGTATGGGGGACTGCCCTAGCTGGGGAAGGGAAGTGGTCACAGCCTTCACATACAGGAAGGCTGTGATCACGGCCCTTCCCCCTCTCACAGAACGGAGGTCCGTGTTTACTTACACGGACCTCCGTTCTTTCAGTGCGGGGGGGGCATCGCGGGTAGCCGGCGGCGATCGAGTCCACCGCACCCGCTCCCTGGCCCTCCCCGGACACAGTGAGCGCGCGGGCGCGCCTCCGGCGTCACGCGCTCACAGTGCGCGATCTGGCAGCCGCCGTCAGATGACGGCGTTTTGCCTGGGAGAGCCACTCTGTCGCCGTCAACTTGCGCTTGATAGTCGGCAAGTGGTTAAAATGCTACATGAAGAAAGGAGGGGTAAAACAAGGTTGTAAAACAACATATTATATTGCTCATTTTTTTCCATTTGCACCATGTATGACCTATTGGTTTTATGCAGGGAAGTTGTTATTGAAAGCAAAATAGCAGGGGGTCGCAAAAACATAAGACGCTTAAAATTTCCAGGGCTGTTTTTCTGACATTCAGTTTAATATAAGAATACAGATGTGCTTAAGGGTAATTCAAATTAAAATAGAGCACCACAACATATTTACATTTAGGCCGTTGGAATTTTTTTTTTTTTTTTTTTCTGAAGCAAGACTATCAACTCTAAAAAAAGCAAAAATTGGAATTACTAATATGTCAGAAATTTCAAACCTTCTCCCCTGGAGATCAAAATAGAATTAAATCCAATCTTGGAAATCTCACATAAGCATCAACAAGTGCTTGTAAAGGAAAAATTATTATTTAAAAAAAAATAACAAACATGTCATTCTTTTTTTTTTTTTAAAGGGTAACTTTATTGTAAGTCAAGAGGCAACAGTTAGAACAAGACATGGAACAAATGACTGGTTCAAAATTGAAAAAGGAGTGCGGCAAAGATCTATATTGTCACCCACTTATTCAACTTACAGCAGTGGTTCTCAACTCCGGTCCTCAGGACCCACCAACAGGCCAGATTTTAAGTATTACCTTGGGGAGATGCAGACTAGAATACTGCAATTACTGAGCAGCAAATGATATCACCTGTGATGTATTTCAGTTATCCTGCAAACCTGGCCTGTTAGTGGGTCCCGAGGACTGGAGTTGAGAACCACTGACTTACAGTGAGGGAAAAAAGTATTTGATCCCTGGCTGATTTTGTACGTTTGCCCACTGACAAAGAAATGATCAGACTATAATTTTCATGGTCGGTTTATTTTAACAGTGAGGGACAGAATAAGAACCAAAAAATCCATAAAACGCATTTCAATAAAGTTATAAATTGATTTCTACTTTAATGAGTGAAATAAGTATTTGACCCCTTCGCAAAACATGACTTAGTGCTTGGTGGCAAAACCCTTGTTGGTAATCACAGAGGTCAGACATTTCTTGTAGTTGGCCACCAGGTTTGCAGACATCTCAGAAGGGATTTTGTCCCCCTCCTCTTTGCAGATCCTCTCCACCTCATTAAGGTTTCAAGGATGACGTTTGGTAACTCGAACCTTCAGCTCCCTCCACATATTTTCTGTGGAATAAAGGTCTGGAGACTGGTTAGGCCACTCCAGGACCTTAATGTGCTTCTTCTTGAGCCACTCCTTTGTTGCATTGGCCATGTGTTTTGGGTCATTGTCATACTGGAATACCCATCCCATTTTCAATGCCCTGGCTGAGGGAAGGAGGTTCTCACCCAAGATTTGACAGTAAATTGCCCCGTCTATAATCCCTTTGATGCAGTGAAGTTGTCCTGTCCCCTTAGCAGAAAAACACCCCAAAGCATAATGTTTCTACCTCCATCTTTGACGGTGGCGATGGCGTTCTTGGAGTCATAGGCAGCATCCCTCCTCCTCCAAACACGGCGAGTTGAGTTGATGCCAAAGAGCTTGATTTTGGTCTCATCTGACCACAACACTTTCACCCAGTTCTCCTCTGAATCATTCAAATGTTCATTAGCAAACATTAAACGGGCTGTACATGTGCGTCCTTGAGCAGGGGGACCTTGCGGGCGCTGCAGGATTTCAGTCCTTCACGCGTAGTGTTACCAATGGTTTTCTTGGTGACTGTGGTCCCAGCTGCGATGGTCTTGTAGCCCATTCCAGTCTTGTGTAGGTCTACAATCTTGTCCCTGAGCTCTTTGGTCTTGGCCATGATAGAGAGATTGGCATCTGATTGATTGATTGCTTCTGTGGATAGGTGTCTTTTATACAGGTGACAAGCTGAGATTAGGAGCACTCCCTTTAAGAGAGTGCTCCTAATCTCAGCTCATTACCTGTATAGAAGAGACCTGGGAGCCAGAAATCTTGCTGATTGATGGGGGATGAAATATTTATTTCACTCATTAAAATGCAAATCAATTTATAACTTTTTTGAAATGTGTTTTTCTAGATTTTTTTGTTGTTATTCTGTCTCTCACTATTAAAATAAAATTATAGACTGGTGATTTCTTTGTTAGTGGGAAAATGTACAAAATCAGCATGGGGTCAAATACTTTTTTCCCTCACTGTATATGCAGAGTTCATCAAGCAAAATGAATGGTTTGATGAATCACAAGAATTAAGATCGCCGGGAGAAATATCAACAACGTGAGATACCACACTGATGGCAGAAAGTAAAGAAGAACTAAAGAGTCTCTTAATGAAGGTGAAAGAGGAGAGCACAAAAGCTGGCCTGAAATTGAACATTAAGAAAACTAAAATCATGGCAACCGGTCCCATCCTCCTCGGCAAATAGAAGGAGAAGAGATGGAAACAGTGACAGATTTTATCTTCCTAGGGTTCGAAGACCATGGCAGATGGTGACTGTAGCCATGAAATGAAGAGATGCTTGCTTCTTGGGAGAAAAGCAATGGCAAACCTAGACATTATTTTAAAAAGCAGAGACATCCCCCTACCGACAAAGTGCTGTTTAGTCAAAGCTATGGTATTCCCAGTAGTAGACTATGGCTGTGAAAGTTGGACCATAAGGAAGGCTGAACACAGAAGAATTGATGCTTATGAACTATGGTGTTGGAGAAGACTTTTGAAAGCCCCTTGGACTGCAAGAAGATCAAACCAGTCAATCTTGAAGGAAATCAACATTATCCCCTTCCTTACTGGGCACTTAAACCCCCCTCCTGCCCAGACCAATTTTTGGCTTTCAGCGCTGTCGCATTTTGAATGACAATTGCGTGGTCGTGCGACGTTGTACCCAAATAAAATTTGCGTCCTTTTTTTCCCACAAATAGAGCTTTCTGGTATTTGATCCCCTCTGCGTCATTTCTGATCACCGCTATAAACAAAAAATGAGCGACAATTTTGCAAAAAAGAACAATATTTTTTACTTTTTGCTAAAGTACAAATCCATTAAAAAAAATATTCATCAGTTTTGGCCGATATATATTCTTCTACATATTTTTGGTAAAAAAAAAATCGCAATCGGCGTATATTGATTGGTTTGCGCAAAAGTTATCGCGTCTACAAACTGGGAATTGATTTATAGCGTTTTTATTATTTTTTTTTTTTTACTAGTAATGGCGGCGATCTGCGATTTTTATCAGGACTGCGATATTGGGGCGGACATGTCGGACATTTTTTACACATTTTTGGGACCAATGACATTTATTCAGCGATCAGAAATTTAAATGTCCATTGATTACTGTGTAAATGTCATTGGCAGTGAAGGGGTTAACCTGCAGGGGGCAGTGAAGGGGTTAACAAATGTTCCCTGGGTGTGTTCTAACTGTGGGGGGGCGAGGCTGGCTGGGACATAACAGATCTAACTGATCCCAGTGACAGGGATCAGTAGATCTGTCATGTCCCCTGTCACAGAACGGGGAACCGCCGTGTTTACAACGGCGGTTCCCCGTTCTGAGGCTCCTAAAAGAGATCGGCGGGTCTCGGGCGGATATCGAGTCCGCCCGACCCACGGGCACGCTTGCGCAGCGTGCGGCGCGCGCGCCGTTGCCGCCAGGGGGCGCGCCTGGAGCGTGCGCAGTGGAGGACGTCCATGGACGTCCTCCGGGCATTTCAGATCCGCGCTGGAGCCGTACTTTGGCAATAGCGCAGATCTGAAGTGGTTAAGAAAACTAAAATCATGGCAACCGGTCCCATCCTCCTCGGCAAATAGAAGGAGAAGAGATGGAAACAGTGACAAATTTTATCTTCCTAGGGTTCGAAGACCATGGCAGATGGTGACTGTAGCCATGAAATGAAGAGATTCTTGCTTCTTGGGAGAAAAGCAATGGCAAACCTAGACATTATTTTAAAAAGCAGAGACATCACCCTACCGACAAAGTGCTGTATAGTCAAAGCTATGGTATTCCCAGTAGTAGACTATGGCTGTGAAAGTTGGACCATAAGGAAGGCTGAACACAGAAGAATTGATGCTTATGAACTATGGTGTTGGAGAAGACTTTTGAAAGCCCCTTGGACTGCAAGAAGATCAAACCAGTCAATCTTGAAGGAAATCAACCCTGAATATTTACTGGAAGGATAGATCCTGGAGCTGAAACTCAAATACTTTGGCACCTAATGCGAAGAGAGGACTCATTGGAAAAGACCCCGATGCTTGGAAACATGGAAGGAAAAAGAAGAAGAGGACAAAAGAAAACAAGATGGGTAGATAGCATCATTGAAAAACAATTGAACATGAAGTGAAGCACGCTCTGGGAGGCAGTGGAGGACAGAAAAGCCTGGCGCACCAGGAGGTCAGGAAGAGTCAGACAGGACTAAACGACTGAACAACAACAACAAATCTATTGTACATTTTGCTAATACAAAAGAAAAGAAAATAGAGCAAAGAAAATAGAGCAAACCTTGCTCAGGTATCACAATATAAACAGAGTGTCCATTCTACTGTATATATGTACAGTGAGTAGTGGAAAGAGTGTTTATACATCGTAAACTCATCAAAAAAGATATAATGTACAGATCAGTAATAAAATGCAGCATACATGTGTAACAATTGAAATGAAAAGGGTAGAGAATCAGCAAGTAATCCACAGCTCCAGTTAGTACCTTAAAGTGTTACTGAGCCCACGACTGTAAAATCAGTCTGTATATGCAATAAAGCATGCATGTTATACTCACTATGGAACCTACGGGGTTAATTGTCTGTATTGTGTAAAAAGGTTGTTTGATCCTGTCCTCTCTGATCCTCCCCTTCTTTCACTGTCCCCAATCCATCTGTTGATAGAACAGAGCCTTGGGGACAAGCTGCACATGCTCAGTTTGGTGTGTATTGCTATAGAGTTTCTTTTTTCTTAGGAGCGTGCATGTGATCAGCACAGGGCCAACCAGCACAGTCCAGACAGAGGGCCAGGGGAAAATGAAAACTCCTCCTAGAAGCTTTAACCAGACACTGATAGAAGTTACAAGACTGCTATAAACTGCTGATAAGAAAAGGTATTTAGAAGTTTATATTTACTATATACCAGATATTGTGAATGCAGGGTCCTGGGTTTAGTACCACTTTAACCACTTGGACAAGATGGCTCTCCTGGGCAAACCGCCGTCATCTGACGGCGGCTGCCAGATCACGCACTATGAGCGCGCGCGCCGCCGGAGGTGCGCTCGCTCGCTCACTGTGTCCGGGGAGGGCCAGGGAGCGGGTGCGGCGGACTCGATCTCCGCTGGCTACCCGCGATCCCCCCCCCCCGGAGTGAAAGAACGGAGGTCCGTGTAAGTAAACACGGACCTCCATTCTGTTAGAGGGGGAAGGGACTGATCACAGCCTTCCTCTACATGGAAGCTGTGATCACTCCCCTCCCCATGCCAGTCAAACACTAAGACAGTTAGAACACGCCCAGGGAACACAGTTAACCCTTAAAGCGCCCCCTGCAGGTTAACCCCTTCACTGCCAATGGCATTTACACAGTAATCAGTGCATTTTTATAACACTGATCGCTGTATAAATGCCAATGGTCCCTAAAAAGTGTCAAAATGGTCCAACATGCCAGTTGCAATATTGCAGTACCGCTAAAAAACGCAGATCGCTGCCATTACTAGTAAAAAAAATAAAAATAAATAAAAACCCCAGAAATAAATTCTCATCATCCGTAAACGTGGCAACTTTTGCGCAAACCAATCAATAAACGCCGATTGCGATTTTTTTTATCACAAATATGAGGAAGAATATAAATCGGCCAAAACCGATGAAAAAAAATGTTTTTTTATATATTTTTTTAAATTTGTATTTTAGCAAAAAGTAAGACATTTGGGGTTTTTTTGCAAAATTGTCGCTCTTCTTTTGTTTGTAGCGGCGATCAGAAATGACGTAGCGGTGATCAAATACCACCAAAAGAAAGCTCTATTTGTGGGAAAAAAAGGACGCAAATTTCGTTTGGGTACAACATCGCGCGACTACGTAATTGTCAGTTAAAGCGACGCAGTGCCCAATCGCAAAAAGGGATCTGGTCAGGAACGGGGCAAATCCTTTCGGGGCTGAAGTGGTTAACTAGTAGGAAATGAGCCGTTACTGACCACTTTGGAAAATTCCTTTTTCATGTTTACATTAGAATGTACTTTTTGAAATAGACCAGTAAAGAACATGCTGCTTTTTGTTTTTTTACGGCACAGCGCACTACAATGCATAGTAGCATTAGAGCTACACTGGATTAGGAAGAAACATCAAAGAGATTAGCGCCACACTTTCCAGGTGGGGGCAGGACCACGACAACCTGGGCTTAGAGGAAGTGAGTTGAATGATGCTGGCCATCAGACTGAGGACATCTAGTTTAAAAAAAAAAATACTGTGGGGGAAATATCTGTATTGAAGGAGAGATTTGCAGCAAAAACTGATTTTATTATTTTGTATTGTACTGGAGCTCTACTTTAAGTTCTTTAGCTCCACCCTTAGTTCATAAATGATGTGCTAGTTCTACAAAGAACAGGCACTAAAATGTTTCTCACCAGAACAGTGCGCAGTACTGAAGAGCATGTAATAAAGTAAATGCTTGAACTACACAGAAGTACATTATTATCGTTAATTGCTGTAAAGTGAGCTTGGAGTAGAGACTCCTTTGTCGCTACAGTAATACTACAATTAAAAATTGTGCATAACCTATATTTATGTTTAAACATAGGTTTAGGAAGGGGATATTGTCTTCTGTATATAACTTTTCTAAATCAAGATTTTAATTTCAATCTAATGAGTATATCTTTCTTCTAGAGTAATACATTTGATAATGTAAAGTATATGTCAGACAGAGGAGGTAAGGCTCATGCTGTGACAGTTCAAACAATGGGATGAAAAGGACTGTTAAATAAAAGGATTTGTTTTTAGCCAATGAAAGAATGAATCAGCCATGTAATGACATTATGTCATTGTATGTATATATATATATATAAAGGTGCATCTCGTAAAATTAGAATATCATCAAAAAGTTAATTTGTTTCAGTAATTTAATTCAAAAACACGAAACTCATATATTTTATATAGATGTGTTACACACAGAGTGATATATTTCAAGCATTTCTTTCTTTTAATTTTGATTATTATGGCTTACAGCTAATTAAAACCCAAAATTCAGTATCTCAGAAAATTAGAATATTACATAAGACCAATGAAAAAAGGATTTTTAATACAGAAATGTTGGCTTACTGAAAAGTATATCATGCACATGTACAGTATAGTATGCACTCAGTACTTGGTTGGGGCTCCTTTTGCATGAATTACTGCATTAATTGCGGCGTGGCATGGAGGCGATCAGCCTGTGGCACTGCCGAGGTGTTATGAAAGCCCAGGTTGCTTTGATAGCGGCTTTTAGCTCATCTGCATTGTTGGGTCTGGTGTGTCTCATCTTCCGCTTGTCAATACCTCACAGATTCTCTATGGGGTTTAGGTCAGGCAAGTTTGCTGGCCAATCAAGCACATTAATTCCATGATCATTAAACAAAGTATTGATACTTTTGGCAGTGTGGGCAGTGCCAAGCCCTGCTGGAAAATGAAATCAGCATCTCCATAAAGCTGGTCAGCAGAGGGAAGCATTAAGTGCTCTAGAATTTCCTGGTAGGGGGGTGCGCTGACTTTGGACTTGATAAAACACTGTGGACCAACACCAGCAGATGACATGGCTCCACAAATCATCATGGACTGTGGAAAATGTTGTATTTCATTTGGAAATCAATGTCCCAGAGTCTGAAGGAAGAGTGGAGAGGCACACAATCCAAGTTACAAGGTCCAATGTGAAGTTTCCACAGTGGAGATGCTGATTTCATTTTCGAGCAGGACTTGGCACCGCCCACACTGCCAAAAGTACCAATACCTGGTTTGATGATCATGGTATTACTGTGCTTGATTGGCCAGCAAGCTCGCTTGACCTAAACCCCATAGAGAATCTGTGGGGTATTGTCAAGAGGAAGATGAGAGACACCAAACCCAACAATGCAGATGAGCTGAAAGCCACCATCAAAGCAACCTGGGCTTCCATAACACCTCAGCAATGCCCCAGACCAGGGGTAGGGAACCTGAGGCTCTCCAGCTGTTGTAGAACTACATTTCCCATGAGGCATTGCAAGGCTGATGGATACAATTACTCCCAGAAGCATGATGGGAAATGTAGTTCTACAACAGCTGGAGAGCCGCAGGTTCCCTACCCCTGCCCCAGACTGATCGTCTCCATGCCACGCCGCATTGATGCAGTAATTCATGAAAAGGGAGCCCCGACCAAGTATTGAGTGCATACTATACTGTACATGGACATACTTTTCAGTAAGCCAACATTTCTGTATTAAAAATCCTTGTTTTTATTGGTCTTATGTAATATTCTAATTTTCTGAGATACTGAATGTTGGGTTTTCACTAGCTGTAAACCTTAATCAACAAAATTAAAAGAAAGAAATGCTTGAAATATATCACTCCATGTGAAAGACATCTAAATAAAATATAGGAGTTTCACTATTTTAATTGAATTACTGAAATAAATGTACTTTTTGATGATATTCTAATTTTATGAGATGCACCTGTATAGATGTTTACAGTATATATAACCCTACTCCCCAAATTTTATATAACCTGACAAGTGTTCCTCATTTGTTATAAAACAAATGATTGTATACAGTTTCAAAATTTCATAGTAAGGGAGAGAATAAACCATGTTTTATATCTCTCTTTAAAAATTACTATTTATCAATCTCCTGTGTATGATGGACATACTGGGGTAAATTCATTAAAACTGGAGAGTTCAAATTTGTGTTTGTTGTTTGTTTAGCTTTGCATAGAAATCTATCAGCTTCCAGATTTTATTGCCAAATCTTAATTGAACAAGCTAGTTAGAAGCTGATTTGCTACCATGCACAGATTCTGAGAGTTTTAGTAAATCTCCCTGAATGGTTTGGACTTTTCTAAAGCCGGCCATACACGAGTCGAATTTCCGAAATAATTTTCTTACGAAAATTGTAACTAAGAATTTTCTCAGTCTTAGTCTTAGAATTTTCTTTTCTTCTTTTCCAATTTTCGTGCAGCCATTGAATTTGAATGATCGGGCATGTTGGAGATTTATGGACAAACAAACACATTTCTAATGATGGGAGAATCGTCCGAGAAACATAATCAAAAAATAAATGCGCATGAGCTGTGACCTGGAAAGAAAAGAAAATTCCCAGCCACAAAACTTATTTTCTGTAGCAACATGTGAATGAAATTGAAGGCTTGGTTGGTCAAATTTCAAAATCAATGGTGGCACCATCGGATCACAAAACACATACAAATTTTTGATATGGGGGCTTTAAATGCTCCCCTGCCAGTGGGACTCTCACTTTGTAATAGGTGGTCCTAAATGATGCAATAAGATATATTAAGGTGATAAGGTGATAATGTCAATGTTGCTCTTTGCATTGCTGAGGAATGCCCACGGCGGGGTAAACACCCAAAAGGACCAGACAGGTTATAAGCTCATTCAATAGACTTTGGAGAAAGTTAACTAATAAAAAAACAAAACAGTTGTGTGACATTAGCAAATTAATATTTGCTAATGTCTTCCTGTTTTTCCTCCCGGCCAATCAGGAAGTGGGTCTTGAGACCCGATTGGCCAGGGAGTCTTAGGAACCACTTCCTGTTTGGCCAGGAGGGGAGGCAACGGCCCCGGAGCTTGGAAGAGTCAGGGAGGAACTCAGCCAGCGGTCCTCTCCAGCCATGACTCGAGTCCCTCTTCCAGGGACAGCTCAATGGCAGCCACATCCAGCACTCCCTAGCTCAGACAGTGGAGGGAGGTGGGGAGATCAGAGTGTCATCTCGGGACTCGTCATCTGCCTCCTAAGGTAAGGAGGTCTTTGATTGCCGCATTCCTGTCCATCCATCTCCAACGCCCGGGGGGGGGGGGGGGATGATCGCCATCCTCCTGTCCATCTCCCACATGTTGGGGGGTGGCGTTGGTTTGCCCCCCCCCAAAGTATTGAGCACCAGCCGCAACTGGTAGAACATCAGAAAATGGTTAATATCTAAAAATGTTGGGTATATCTCTTCACTCCTGGTGGCAAAACAGAATAGTAGGGGAACAAAGGGAAGCTAAGTATGTGCTGTGGGGAAGGAGCACTTAACTGAATTAGTTACTAACAGACTCAAAGGCAATTCATGAGGATGCATTTTTCAACAGCTACTGCAATAGTTCCCACTTCACTGATTTTACTTGTTGCCTAAAATCGCTTGTTCATACAGTCAATAAAATGGGGAACTCACATTCCTAATGTCCACTGCTCTTATGATGTGTGGGGGATTATAAATATCCTGACTATACCACTAATGTAATATGTATAAAAAAATATCAGATCAGAGGATGGTGCAACAGCATGGTACAGAGACATGTGACATTCCTGGAAGTGTCAAATGATGATAGACATGGACTCTTCTCTTGCAGATATAATTTTAATAGAGGCCTCCCTAAATATAGAATACTTTTAGAGGCTTTTGTGGACTTTATTGGTACTGCCATAGACACCAGTAGTTAATTATAAACACATATTTTATTACAAAATCAATCATTAAAAGAGAAGGTTTACATACACATGCCAATTTGTGGGCACTAAAACAGCTCTCTGTTGGTTGGATAAATACATAGTGATAGTAATGACAAGACAAGTCAATCACATAAGTTCTATCCTGTTCTTCTCCTTGACCTTGCTTTGTGCAGTGGTGCGCAGTCATGTTGGAACAGGAAGGGGCAATCCCCAAACTGTTCCTACAAAGTTGGGAGCATGAAATTGTCCAAAATGTATTGGTATGCTGATGCCTTAAAGTGGATGTAAACCCGATTCATGAAATTTGAGCTGGGCACATAGATCTGCAGTGTTTTGTTATCTCTCTCTAAGCACTGAGTCTCGTAGCCGTCTCTTGTTCCATTCCTCTGTTATCAGCCTGAAAAGTTCTCTGTCACATATAATAGAAGCAGCCAACGTTTTGTATTGGGGAGGGAGATATAAATAGATTAGCACACTGCTCAACTATACAACGGACAGAGCTGAGAGTCTCTACCTATGAGGAGAGGGGGTGTGTACCTTTCCTACAATCAGCTGTCTTGGCTGTCTTGGCTGTGTGCCCAGACTTCTCTGCAGTGCTAACCAGGAAAATAAAATCTGCTAACATGAAGGGCACTTTCTAAACAGTATCTACAGATGAAGACAGCAGATATACATGTAAAACTTATGTAGGGAGGTTTGATTCATCCCTGTGTACCATCTGAGGCTGTTCACTTCACTGGGTATATGTGAGGGTTTAAATCCACTTTAAGAGTTCCCTTCACTGGAACAAAGGGGCCAAGCCCAACCCCTGATAAGCGACCACACACCATAATCCCCCCTCCACCAAATGATTTGGATCAGTGCACAAAGCAAGATCCATAAAGACATGGATGAGCGAGTTTGGGGTGGAGGAACTTGACTGGCGTGCACAGAGTCCTGACCTCAACCCAAAAGAACACCTTTGGGATGAAATAGAGTGGAGACTGCGAGCCAGGCCTTCTCATCCAACATCAGTGCCTGACCTCACAAATGCGCTTCTGGAAACATTCCCATAAACACACTCCTAAACCTTGTGGACATCCTTCCCAGTAGAGTTGAAGCTGTTATAGCTGCAAAGGGTGGGCCAACTCAATATTGAATGTGGTGGTTCCCTGGCGCTGTTGCAGGGGGTAAAAAACACTTACATCATTAGTGGTGCTTCTGAGTGGTCAGATGGGCTGGTGGTAGTAGAAGGTGACAGCCATCCCCAGAGTGTGTCCAAAGCTCTGTAGTATAACATAAAGGAAGGGAGGGAGGCGCACCTAAGTGTAGTATTAAAAATGTATTCAATTTGCATAACAAATGCACACTTACAAGAGGATGTGGATTAAAAGCATGTCCATCAATGGGGCAGTTTGACGGGCTACATCCGCATATGCAGGTGGTAAAGGAGGTCCACAGAAGATGTGGAGGAACCGGGACTTTGTCTGGGGGGTCGCCGAGATCAGCGATGTCACCGCCAGTCCGTGGTTTCGGTGTACTCAGCGGATCATTGCCAGCCTCCGGGACTGGAAATTGCGTCAGCCGGCATGACCCGTGGCCCAGGAACGAAAACAGGTCTACACGCTTGGAGCAACACAGCTCCTTCTAGAGGCCACTAGAAGGAGCTGTGTTGCTCAGAGCGCGTAGCCCTGTTAAAAAATATATAATGTTTGGGGGTTCTAAGTAATTTTATAGTAAAAAAGCTGTTTTTAACTTGTAACCACCGAACCCAAAAAACAGGCTTGGTTTGGAAGTGGTTAATGTATAGAATGCATTAAGATAAAAAAAAACTATACCTCCAGCGCCACATGTAAGGGAAGAGAGGACGGCGGCTCTGCGCACACTTGCTTACAAAAGCGTCTTTTAGGGGTGTGGCTAGCCGCTGACAAAGATGGACGCTTGAATCCACAGCTCTCCTCAGCCTGGGACTCCTATCAACCCTGAGCCAATACCAGCAAAGGAGTTTTCTTCTAAATCGCCCCGTGGGATTCCACCATCGTCCTCCACACATCTGGAGAATCGGAGGCGCACTCCTACAGACACAGCAGTATACAGCCGGCACCCGCCATAGCGAGGCTGCCGCTCTCTGGCTCCAATCCAACGCCATCGGAGCCTAAGTGAGCACTCTAAGCTCCTCACACGGCTTCCCCACTTCTGCCTCCCTCAACCGAGATACATAGTGGCCGCACTCAGCACAGGTACAGTGAGGAGCGGATACATACCACATCGCCTCATAGAATTAGCAGCCGCCATCTTGAGGCCTCTCCATAAACGTTACATCGTGGCAACTAGCCTTACCTCTGGCCAGCGCTGAGTGGTGAATATCCATGGAGGGGGATCAGAAATAGTGCCCACCACAACAGCGGGCAGCAATACCAGCTTCAGCAATTCAGTCATCACAACCACTGCATCCTGGCTCGGCCCGTCCACCATCTTGCTACACCTCAAACCACCAGAGGCCCTGCTAGCACTCCCCCACAGCTCTGCTTAGACAGGGACACCCTATATCCCCACCAGCTCCACAGGAGGGTCGCACAAACACACTGGATGGCACACTCTCTCATAAAATAGCAGCTACCAGGCGGGGCTCTCCCTAACTGAGGCCCTGGTCTGGGTCTAACTACCCTATTAAAGGCCCTAACTGAGGCCCTGGTCTGGGCCTAACTACCCTATTAAAGCGGTGCCTAGCCTCAAATTCTGCACAGCACCAAGTCGCATAATGACTTAAGTCCTCACAGATAAATCATAAGACCCACTTTAAGCGAAGGCCAGAGACACACGCCTCCAACGCAGTGACACTTTGAATAATACAGCCAGCTTGCAGCTCCCTCAGACGGGCCCTCCACCCACAGCCCGCATAACTGCCTCCGAGGCACCGTTACCTTCCAACCAGCCTGTCACAGCCACCCAATGCTGATTCAAATCTCACGGAGGTGACACAGGGGAAGATCCTCCAATATCCCACAACTACATCTCGGTGACAGTTCAAAGGACCCGCCCTGATCCAGGCCCTGAACGTGGCCCACCTGGTCTCCACACTCAGCCTAGCTCCTCTCCCCATAGGGAGCACCAATTTACAAAGCCCCTGTGTAGTGGCATGCCCAAATTCAACTCTCGTAAAAAGGGTCTGAACAAACCCATTACCGACTTCTTCTCCACGGACACTACGATGCAATCCTCCAAGGGACCAAACTCGGCTCCACTTCTCTTTACTGCCCCACCAACTGCTGAATCCCATGCACCTATCAACTCATCAGAAGAGAAAGACAGCTCTGAACACTGTGTTCAGCCCCCCCAACATCTCCCTCCGACAGAAGCAAAAGGGCAGCTCAATCTCCTGCCCCCTCGCCCTCCAAAGTCCCACTTTACAAAAGACAACACTGGGACGAGGGGCAAGATAGCTCAGGCTCCCATGACTCCCTGGCGGACCTTCCCACCAGAGACCAACCGGCATCGGAACACACATTAAAAATGATGCTCCAATCATTACAAAATGACTTGCGCAACGAACTTCGATCATTCCTGACAATGCTGCAATCTAGAGTCAAACAAGTGGAAGATCGTACTGATGCTCTTGAGAGGCAGTCCACAGAACAAGCTGCTAAGCTGATGGAGGCCTCAGACGCGCTTCACCAACATGTGGACGACATTCATTATCTACAAGCAAAAGTAGCTGATTTGGAAGATTGTTCCAGGAGGAACAACATAAAGTTTAGAGGCATACCTGAAACTGTCAAACCCTTGGAACTCTCAACATTCCACCAGCAAATGTTCCTCAAGCTTATTCCTCAACTGACACAATCAGAACTGACTTCGATCGAGCCCACAGAATCGCCAAGCCAAACTACTTACCAGAAACGGTTCCACGAGATGTTCTAGCTCGCATCCATTTCTACCAGGTGAAAGAGAGGCTTATGTCCGTGGCCCGCATAAACAAGTCCCTGCCGGAACCTTATGCTAACGTCTCACTCTACACGGACATTTCTGCAGCCACAGCCCGGAACCGGAGAGAATTTAACCAGGTAACATTGATTTTGCTTGAGCACAACATTCCTTATAAATGGGGCTTCCCAGCCAAACTGATTGTTAACTACCAAAATCAACCCACCAATATTCTCTCTCCAAAAGAGGGTATGAAGAGACTGTTCAACTGGGGCATCATCTCATCACCACCATTTCCACTGGTCGTTCCTCCTCCTACCATCCCCCAGGCCGTGACCACCACCAATTTTGAAGAGTACGCTTTATGTGTCTGTTTTTCACGGTCAGTTTTGGCATTATCTCCTGTTCCCCCAGGTTTTAGAAAAAGTGATACACACTTTCTGTTACATGTATCTGGTTATTGTAACTGTCTTGATCGATATTCTCCACGGCTTAACTGGTTTTGTCTTATTTTTTTTTGTTCCTATTATAACTGAACCTTGGTTTAACAACTACCATTTAGTACTTCAACTTATTTGTACTTCATTGTAACGAGTTTTGAGTGCACAGAGTAGCAGGTGTCCTCCTTTCTATTCACCTCTACCCTTTTCTGTAGAACCCAACACTTTGTGCCATGGCTATCAACATCTTATCCCTGAATGCTAAAGGTCTTAACTCACCCTTTAAACGTCAGCTGCTTTGGAAAGAGGCATTGACCAATAAGGCTGACATTGTATGTGCCCAAGAAACACATTTCATGGCCTCTAAACCACCCATGTGTACTCACAAACATTTCCCACAATCCTTTACAGCAAACGCACCTAAGAAAAAAGTGGGTGTGTTGATAGCCATACGCTGTACAGTGACCTTTACATTATTGCACTCTGAGATACCTAGGCAGGTATATTATCCTACATGCAACCTTCAATGATCAGATTATGACTCTGGTAACCGTCTACACCCCTAATGCCGGTCAAGCACAGTTCTATCAATTGATTGCAGGAAAATTAGCTCCCTTTAGACAACATCCCCTCATTGTATGCAGGGGTTTCAACCAAATCATTGATGCAGCATTGGATTCCTCTAATCCCCTAAGGAAAAAGTCCACAGCTATATCACGCTTTCTCTCCACAGAAGATCTTTACGATGCATGGAGATGCTTACATGATACTGAAAGGGACTTCACCTTCTATTCGCACAGTCAACTTGGTGTGGAGTTATTTACTTTAAGGTCATCACAAAGGACAAGGGGGCACTCTTTACGTCTAGAGGAAAAAAGATTTCATCTACAAATACGGAAAGGTTTCTTCACAGTAAGAGCTGTGAAAATGTGGAATAGACTCCCCCCAGAGGTGGTTTTGGCCAGCACGGTTGATTGCTTTAAAAAAGGTCTGGATTCTTTCCTTAATGTAAATAATATAACTGGGTACTAACATTTTTAGGTAAAGTTGATCCAGGGTGAATCCGATTGCCTCTCGGGGAATCAGGAAGGAATTTTTTCCCCCGTTACAGCAAATTGGATCCATGCTTTGCTGGGGTTTTTTGCCTTCCTCTGGATCAACTGTGGGTGAAGGATTGTATATGGGATTATTTGGTTGTGTGTGTATGTGTATATATATATAAATGTTTTTTTTTTTTTTTGGTTGAACTGGATGGTCTTTTTTCAACCTGACTAACTATGTAACTATATGTAACTATGTAACTCATAATGCCTACTACAGGATCGATATGTTTTTGGTAGACAAAATTACCCGACAAGCCATTCAAGAAGCAAAAATTGGTAATATCACATGGTCTTACCATGCCCCAATTTTAATCAAACTATTTCCTGTAGATCACAAGACAATGGGCATATGATGGAAACTTAACACCTCCCTGCTGACCAACACCAACTACCAGAAGCATATTGAATCCGCCATTATAGAATTCTTTCAATATAATGCTAATTCTGTGACATGTCCTTTTACCTGCTGCAACGCCCACAAGGCAGTTATAAGAGGCCTTCTTATGACGTTTGGAGCCCAGGAGAAGAAGAACTGCAATGCTACCACCTTCTACATTGTTCAAACTCTACCTATACCCTTCTTACACTCTCATCTGGATAAGCTGCAAGCAATTATATTATCATTCATCTGGAATAATAAGCACCCGAGGATTAAAAGATCTACATTATGCTCTCCAACTGCTTCGGGAGGTACGGGCGTACCTAATATTACCGCCTACTATAAAGCAACAATACTCGAACAAGCTAAAATTTGGTGGGCCCCAACTACATGGTTTCCCTGGCTATAAATTGAGAAGGCTGCCTTAGCAACGGATCCAAAGCAAACACTCTGCATTATTGTTACAGCACCAGAAAAAACACAACTTCCTATACACTGCCAATGCCACCACTAGGACTTGGCTCTCTCTCTTGCAACTCACTGGTGGGATACCACAAGTGGTCCTCAACGATCTCTCTTTACAATCTTTGCAATCTATCATGCCAGACATCTCCCTATCCAGCTGGTCACAAGCAGGAATCACCTCTCTAGCTCAGCTATATGATAAAACTGTGCTTCTCTCCTTTCAACAGCTGAGAAATACATTTCAGATCCCAGCCAAGGACTTCTTCAAATACCTCAGGGTCCGATCTTCCATTACTAAAGTGCCTCGCTCCAGCAATCCACTTTTGGGACATGTCATGCGCTTCTACTCCCACACAAATACCACAAAGAAGGGCATATCTTATTTCTACAATCTACTGACCAATGTTACCGATGACAGTAAACCAGGTACCATTCTTAAATGGGAAAACATACTCCATTGCTCGTACATCTCCCAGCAATGGCTTGGCACACTTCAATCTCCTCTGAAATTCTCCAAGTGCATCACACATTGGAAAGGAGTACAAAAACTATTCCATAACTGGTATGTTACCCCAGTCAAACTGGCTAATATCTACCCCACGTCCACAGCACAATGTTGGAGACTCTGTAGTCATAGGGGCACCACCATACACATCTGGTGGTCTTGCCCCAAAATGGCCCCCTTATGGCACGACGTTACAAAACTTTTATCGGACCTCTTCTGCTCATCTGCAATTCTCTCTCCACAGCTGATATTGTTTGGACTGGAACTAGACTCCTGGCCTCTCAACACCCACGCTATCTTAACTCACATACTTATTGCCATCAGACTATCCATCGCCAGGAATTGGAGAGCACCAGACCCACTTTCTATAGATGACATACACGCTTCTTTAAATAATCAATGCCTCATGGAACATATGTACGCCAAGGCCCACTTTCAAGCCCCACTTTTTCAGAAAAGGTGGACCCTTTGGATGCACCATCCCAAGTGCACCTTACCATTCTAAACAGCGACTTCCTCAGAGCACTGGTGCACTGTTGTACTGTTATCACTGTTGACACGATTTATTTGCTTCTCAATCCCTATCTTTATTGTATATACCGCAGCTTCGGCGAAGACAGGGCACACTGTCCCATCCCCGTGGATGGAGTGCCCTACCCTCCCGACTCTTTCTCCCTAGGTTTGCCTTGTTTGTAACGCCCCCCTATGTATCCATGAAAACACTGTGTACTGAACTGTATGCCACCTTTCTCTGTTTGTATACAAATGCAAATCACATCGCCTGTATATGCTCTTTACTTGAAAAATAAAACCCAAGTGTTAAAAAAAAGCATCTTTTATACACCTGCGGACACCGGGAAGGCGGCGATTCCTCTCTCACCTGCCTGCTGACCACTGCTGATGGACAGGTTCATGGTCCACAACACCCCCGACGCCACTACAGCTCCGCAGCCCAAGCTCTCCTTAGTAAGCCCCAGCCCTGCAAGCATGGCGGATGGAGCAGTCGCTCCACATGCACACCAAGCGGCTGCACCATGCCCAGCCGTGGTGACAAGTAATTCAGCTCACCCCACAAGCACGCTCCCCTCACTGCCAGAGAACCAATATGGAGGTTTTCCCCAAGCAGTCACAGCCCTGTTGTCCCCAACTATAACGGCAGCTGTGGACAGAACTGTAGCAGCAGGGATCACCCAGCTCAGAAAAGAGCTAGGAGAGCACACTATAGGTAGAAGGGAACTGGAACACCGGGTCTCTGACATAGGGGATGAGCTTTAAACCTCTTACACATCTGACCAGCAAATCAAACAGACGCAGCAATATCTGCTAGACAGAATCGACAATCTAGAAAACCGCAGTAGACGGAACAATCTAAGGATAATCAGCCTCCCAGAATCCATCAACACAGATTCCCTGCAAGACATCTGCACAGTGCACATACCAGGTGCCTTGGGCATAACAATGATTTGCACAGTGGAAAGGGCCCATATGCTGGGAGCACCCTCTAATGAGAGACGCACACAACACGTCCCGTCATCGTCCGGTACCTGACCTATGTGGACAAGTCCAACAGCCTACGCTTGTTTTGCAATTCCAAGAAATTGCAGCTGGACGGTCACAAATTATTATTATTTGCTGATTACTCACAGGAGGTCTCCCGCAGACGGAAGGCATTTCAACCCATCTGTTCTGCCTTATATGAAAAGAGGATCAAGTCCACACGGGCTTTTCCAGGAACATTAAGATTCACGAACTCCTCAGGAAACCCCAAGTCGTTCTCACGCCCTGAAGAAGTGATGCAATACATGCAAACCTATCTGCATATCCCAATGGATACGTCTGCTTCCCCCCTCACCTCTCGTCTGGGGGAACCTAGAGAACAACGTAGTCCCAGGAAGGATCCGGCTAAGAAAATGCGGCTTGTAGACTTATCAGGCTGTGAAAACAAATCTTGATGTATAGCTCTCATCCTCCCGCTACATAAGGTTATAAGGGTAACGACATCTTAATATCTTCTTTGCTCTTCCTAGGCCCGCATAAAGCCAAACTTTGTTCAGCACACTCTTGCTTCTACTATGGAACTTCTTTATTGTTAGTTCTGCATTATGTTTCTCTCTCTGTCTCTCATATGAGACTTTATGTTATGTTGAACCCACTGCGTGGGTACAAACAACCTTGCTGCTCTATTTTACATCCTACCCTCCCCCTCATGTGAAGGGGAAGGCCAAAATGCAAATGCTACACAGCTATCCTGCACATCCATCATGGCAGATGCAATATAAAATCCACGGTGTAAAGAGTGTATCAGTGCCCTGGTAACACTGTTTCAGAATGGCGGAAAACATGTGGAAAAAAGTGAAGTGCAGTCTCCACAAGATTTACCGACATCTGTTTACTCACTCTTTGTTTTATTTTGTCCTCCACCCTCAACCCCACTCTCCAAGCTTTTCCCCCTGGTCACTTTTCGCTAGGTTCTCTAGAAACACTCAGCTACTAGGCTATCGTTCCTGATCTGATTATATAGGCATCAACATGCTATTCAATCCCCCATAGAAGCACTCCAATTATAAAAATTATTTTGTGGAAATTAAAGGTCTACGCTCATCCAAAAAATGTATAGTGATTCTACACCATCTGAAACGCCTGAAAGCAGACATTGCTCTGCTCCAGGAGACACACCTTTCAGAGACTTTGATCATATGCGCAAGTTATAGGTAGGACAGGTATTCGGCTCCCTGGCGGTCAAGGGCAAAGCAGGAGTCCTCTTGCTGATACATAAAAATCTCCCCTGCGAAGCACTCTCAATACACACAGATACTGAGGGACGTATGATCACAGCTTTACTTAGGACCTCCACTTGGGAGTGAGCACTGACCAATGTTTATGCCCCGAACTCCCCCTCTAAACAATTTTTCCAGGGCCTAATGTCCTACTTAGCCCCACACCTTCACCTTCCATTGTTAGTGGCTGGTGATTTTAATTCTGTGCTAGATACTCGCAAAGACAGGATATGTAACAACAACCCTTCCCAGCTCATACCCTGGTATCCCCCACTTTCCTCCTACAATTTACAGAAAGCCTTCAGCTAACAAACGTATTGAGATTGGCAAACGCAGAGGGTAGGAAATACACCTTTTTTCTCTCCCCCACATAACTCACTGTCAAGAATAGAATACGCCTTTCTCAACTCTCTTCTCTTTTCATATGCCTCAGATGTCCACATCTATGTCGGGGCCATATGTGACCATGCTCTGATCTTGGTCAATCCCTCAGGTTTCGCACCGCAAAACAACATGCGGATATGGCATTTTCCCAGATACCTAGGACGGGATCAGAAACTGAGCCAAATTATTGCCAACACTAATCTATTCTGGGAAACAGGGAAGGCAGTCCTACGAGGTAGGATCATCTCTCACGCATCAGGCCACAAAAACAAGCGTCAAAAGAGTACTATGAGATCAGCCCAGCTACTTTAGTCCAAAATAACACTCGGGAAAATAGGGATGCAGGAACAACTCCACAAATCAGCGCTTGACTTCAAAATACCACAAGTATGGAAATAAACTGGGTAAATTGCTAGCCAAATTATGCAAAGATCTACATACTCCCACTCATATAGCTACCCCAAAAGATAAATCTGGCCAATTAGCCACCACTAAAAGACATAAATTATATTCTCGAACAATTCTACACATCACCATATGGCCCCGAACCTATAGATGAACAAGCAGCGGCTTCCTTTTTAGAGAAAGTCTCCTTACCGATTATAGAGGACGACTTGCTCACACAACTCAATGCCCCAATATCCCTATCAGAGATAACTCAGGCTATCAACTCACTCTCCCCAGGCAAGGCACCAGGACCAGACGGCTATAGGTCTGAATTCTACAAACTCGCCCAAAATGTGATTGCCCCCATCCTTCTACGGGTATACCAAAACATATTAGATGGAAATCAATATCTACCATCAGGCTTTCAAGCCCCCATTTAGCTTATCCCGAAGAAGGGAAAAAATCTGAGTGACCCTGGCTCTTACCACCCTATATCTTTATTGAATATAGATTCCAAACTTCTCTCCAAATGAATTGCAAAAAGGCTGGCGCCCATTATGCCCTCTCTCATCCACCCCTCCCAAGTGGGATTCACTCAGGGTAGATCCACGACTTCAAATATCCGAAAGGTCCTGATGGTATTGGAGAATGCTAGGGCCAGTTCCACAGATGAAACTGCCATAATCACCTTAGATGCTGAAAAGTTTGGCTTTTCGTGACCCTTCCTACACCTCATACAAGAAATGTACTCAGCTCCCACAGCCACTGTAATCTCAGCAGGTCTCCCCTCTAGCACCATCCGACTTCACAAAGAAACCAGACAGGGCTGTCCTCTCTCCTTTCTTCTATTCAATCTGGCAATAGAGCCCCTCTCCCACTTCCTAACCTTTCACTCAAACATCCATGGTGTTAAAATAGGCACCCAAGAGCTTTGCGTTGTTTACCGATGATATTTTAATCTTTATGTCAAAACCGGAAAGTGACATTCCACACATAAAAGATATTTTCACCACATTCAGAGCTTGCTCAGGCTTGAGAATAAATTTCTTAAAAAGCAAAGTATTCCTCCTTTTTCATTCCCATCCCCTTTAACTTGGCTCCCCACTCGCTCTTCTCCATCGCCACAAACCACATCACCTACCTGGGGATCGAAATAGGGAAACCGCCTTCAT
The DNA here is from genome assembly GCA_018402905.1 of Glandirana rugosa. Lineage (NCBI taxonomy): Eukaryota > Metazoa > Chordata > Amphibia > Anura > Ranidae > Glandirana > Glandirana rugosa. The sequence goes on along the minus strand of BLSH010236965.1, from coordinate 863,802 downwards.
CCATTTACCATCTTAACCTCCTCCCCACGGTACACAAAATCATTGCAGAATTGTAGAATTGGGCCACTCTCCCCCTCTCGCTTTTTGAGAGATGCCATCTGTTCAAAATGGTAAATTTTCCAAAACTGCTATACCCCCTTCAAACAATCCCACTGTTACTAAAAAAAGGTAGGCATACAAAAGCTACACAAGGCTATATCTCGCTTTATTTGGAAAGGGTGCAAACTCCGAATATCCCTGCAAAAGTTATTCCTGCCCAAGCATTGTAGGGGGGGTGGACCTCCCCAACATTAGACTGTACATCTCCTGACTCCTGAGAGTAGGGTTAGACTGGACGAGGAGATCCTCTAGATACTCTAATTATGACCTGGAGTCTCTAATGTTGTTCCCTTATAACCTATCCTCATTGCTGCACAACTCTATTCCTCCCAACCTGGAACAAAATCTTCCCATAAGAGATATGGTGGTGGCATGGACAGAGACTTGTAAAATTCTGGGAGTCTCTCCCCATACATCCAGGCATCTCCCAATTTGTGGTCACCCAATGTTTCCACAGGTGCAGCAATGTCAAATCCAATCCCCACCTGGACCTCGAAAAGGTCTTTACAACTTTGCCCAACTATTTAACGCATGCCAAAGACTATTGGACAAATCTGCCACACGTATGACCTACCTACCCACCATAGCTTGTTCATTTATCAAGCCATCAGTTTTGCGGCCAGCCTATGTCCCCCAAAGGCACTCCGGTTCAAGCCTTCACTAATAGACACTTTCCTGGAGCAAAACTGCCACAAAATCTCCGAACTATACAAACCCCTACTCTCCCTTCCAAAGTCAGTTGCTAAACAGACCCCCTCCAAGGCCTGGAATACAGATCTACAATCCTCAGACGTGCTTGAAAACATTTTATTGGGTAACAATACCACATGTGCCTATGTGTTAAACAAATTTTCACGAGAACAGCAGTTCAAAATGCTCATCGAGCATACATCCCCTATCTTCATTCTCAGGAGTTCCCCCGATGGATCCCTCTGTCCACTCTGCAACACCCACAAACCATCGCTACTACATAAGTTATGGTCCTGCCCTCATAGTTCGTGTTACTGGAACCAAATCGAACTTCTTGTGGCTACCATCATCGGCCTTCCACCTCATGGAAACATCTTTCTTCTACTTTTCGGCTCATCTGATCCTCTACTCCAGATTTGGTCCAAAACTCAAACTAAACTCCTTCACCACAACAAGGTCTGGCTCTCCACTTGCTACATGGCGACCAGAAGGGCTATCCTAAAGTCTTGGACATCTTCTTCCCCCCCTTCGTTAAACGTAAAGATCGATTTGGGAGACCTGCTCAAGTTAGACGAATTGGACCTGTCCTCCTCTGACCATCACAAATCCTTACAATTTCACCGAAAATGGGCCACATATATATCGAGACAGACGTCTCCCCACTAACAATGGCTTTTCTGGATTAAAAAAAAAAAAAACAATCTCTGTGAAGATTGAGGAACAATACATATCTATAGGCCATAAGCACTTCCAAGTGTCTATAGTCTAACACAGAATGTGAAGCTCTGCTATTCTTTTTTCCTTTCTCTACCTTTTTCTCATGTACTCCAAATAGATTGTGTGAATAACTGTCTGACCCACGTGTCACTCGACACTAAAAAGGCATTCGATAGTGTGGAATGGCCCTACTTATTCAAGATCTTGGAGAGATATGGGTTCGGTCCGCGTATGATAGCTTGGATCAAACTCCTATATAGCTCTCCAACAGCCCATATCAGAGTAAATTCCTCAGTAACGGAGGCATTTCCGATTACCAGGGGAACCAGACAGGGTTGCCCTTTATCCCCCCTACTGTTTGCTCTGGCTATGGAGCCCCTGGCCATACAAATCCGCAATACCTCCCACATTAAGGGCCTCCCCGTCGGAACGATAGAAGAACGCATATCCCTCTATGCTGACGATACTTTGGTGTATCTGGCGGATCCCCAGGACTCCCTTAAAAACCTATTAACCCTTATTAACACGTTCGGGGACTACTCAGGCTTTAGAGTGAATTGGGAAAAGTCAATCCTCTTTCCTTTGGACCAGGCGGCCGCTTCCCTGACATATGCGGGATCGAAACTACAGGTAGTCTCCTCATTTAGATATCTGGGAGTGATGGTTCAACTACCGCTCTCACGATACATTGAGAACAACATATGCCCCTTATTAAAACAACTACAAGAACACACTCAAAAATGGATGGATCTCCCGCTGGATCTCATGGGCAGGGCCAATGTTATTAAAATGATTTACCTTCCCAAGCTACTCTATGTCCTGGCCAATGCACCATGTAAGGTCCCCAAATCCATCTTTAAATGTATAGATTCCACATGCATAACCTTCCTCTGGTAGATCCCCTAGGATAGCACTTGAGACACTCCGACTTCCGTCCCACCTAGCTGGCCTGGCCTTCCCTAATTTTTACTTATACTACCTGGCTTCTCAATTAGTATCTGTCCATGACTGGCTACACCCTAGCGACACTAATGCCTGTACCAGCACGGAGGGGGCCATTGCCTCATCCATGGAAACACTCCACAACGTGATCTATAGAAACTGTGTCCCTGATAGGCCGGGGACAGCAATAATACATATGACCCTATCACTCTTTCGGATAATCAAAAATAAATTTGCCCAGGACCCATGGGATGCCTCACCGAACACGCCTCTATGGTACAATGACACACTTAGAGAGCTGAAATCCATACCAGACCCTGTGAGATGGTCATCAAAGGGAGTTAGATACCTGTGTCATCTCTTTGACACTCGGGGATTTAAACCCTTCCAACAACTTCAACAGGAGTTTGATCTTCCAAAGTCCTATCTATTTTACTATTACCAATTAAGACATGCAATCAAGGTACAATTTGGCAATCTAGATGATATAATCTGCATGCCTCCCCTAGAAAAATTGCTCAGGGATCCGGCCTCTACTAAGCTAATTTCTACCTACTACATGGCCTTAGCTGCGGACAACAACCCCAGATTCCGGAATGCCCAAACTAAGTGGACTAATCTTGATATACAACTCACAGAGGAAGATTGGTCAGAATTCTCTGACACCTTTAAATCCTCAGTAATCTCCTCTAGAGACCGAGTGATTCAAATCAAAGTCTTCCACCAGTCCCATCTCACCCCTCATAGACTATATAAAATGGGCCTATCATCCACAGACACATGCTTTAGGGGCTGTAACCAACAAGCAGATTTCCTGCACTGTTTCTGGTCATGTCCGATTGTACAGCACTTCTGGAAAGACATTGGCTCCTTCATCTCGACAGCCTTGGGCCTTCCTAATATTATTAACCCTAAGAACTGACTTTTGGGAATCTTTGGGGACCTGTCACTGTCTACCTCGACAAAGAGGCTCCTTCGTATCCTATTCTTCTACGCGAAGAAATCTCTTTTGTTGACGTGGAAGAGTTCACAGACATTGAGTAAAAACTTATGGCTGAAATTGGTGAATGAGGCATTACCCCTATACAAGATCACATTTGATCTCCGAAAACGGAGTAAAGGATTTCACAAGATTTGGGGCGGGTGGCTGGCCAGCCCCCTTACACTATGTCCCGCCCTGCCATAGGGAGCAGGGACATTCACTCTACCCTAAATTAACAATGGTCCATCTGAATTGTTATAAATAATGATATGCTATGACGTATACCCAATAGACTCAAGTATGCTTAGTTAATGATATACCATGATGCCATTTGATGCAAAAATGTAACTGGGAAAGCTTTTTATTACCCATGTATAAGCTACCAATACTTTATATTTGCTGATTGGGCATGTTGCCCGACATATGGTTGTTGGTTCTTTTGTGTTTGTATGTCTTTATAATCAATAAAAATATCTTAAAAAAAAAAACTGTCTGACCCACATGACAAAAATGACCAGGCCCCCCTTCCCTCCCCCACCCCCAATCCCAATGGGTGGTCAGCATATTCCTGGATACCTCTTACGGGTATATCTCTTGCATCATTATATTGTTGCACGACCCAAATATACTGTACATCATCTTCTATTGTTATCAGCCTGTTATGTATTAATGTGTGAAAATTTCAATAAACTTTCTTTTAAAAAAAAAAGATTAAAAAACCTTCTGCCTTTACAACCACTTTCAAAGTCCACAAAACCCTTCAAAAGAGATCTAAATCTAGACTCTTGGATGTAGGTACTTATAACCAGTGGTGGCTCGTCCATTAGGGGTGCCACCCCCATCCATACGTCTGGCCCCCTGATCTACATAGCAGGGCGCCGGACTATGGATTTCAATGGAAGGAGTGTTTTGAAGCACATGATTAGAATCAGAGGCTCTAATAGGCTTCAAAAAAGGCTGGGCTTGGGGCACAGAGCACTGCACCCCGATCCCACCCAGTTGTGTGACAATAGTGAATGAATATTCACTATCGCCACACTGATCCTCCTCCTGGCCAATCAGGAAGCGAGTCTGAGACCCGTCACCCGATTGGCTGAAAAGACAGGCAATCCTATTGGACACCTAGGAGAAGAAGGGAGACGCCACATGGCGGAAGCCGCCGTGTTACATAGAAGACATAGAAGCCTACCTGCCACCCATAGAGGTACGCTGTCCACCGAGTCCCCAACCCGCCCGCTACCTGCCAAAGCCTGCAACCTGCCAGCGGCCCGCCAGACCGCGCAACCCACCCACCGAAGCCCGCAACCCGTCAGCTGCCCGCAGGAACCCGCCAGCCACCTGCAACCAATGGGGTAAGTGCCAGGGGGTGGAGGGGTGCCACCAACCGACCAACGGCAAGGGTGGTTGTTTGCCGCCCCCCAAAAAAAACCACCAGCTGCCGCTGCTTATAGCAATTTTTTTACAATAAATGACACAATAATTCCATATGCCTCCCCAAATATACCAAAACCCCTCTCTAAATGTGAAACAACATATAAATAAATTAAGTCTATCTAATTCAACCAATAAAAAGGGGAAAAAAAATAATCATACAATCCAATATGCACTCCCATATACCCACAGTTGATCCAGATGAAGGCAAAAAAGCTGCCCAACGAGTGAAATTTGAGAGAGAAATTGTTTGTTTTTGGCAATATCTATTTTGCAGTAATGACTGCTCATCCCTAGTAAATTCTCCTTCTGTTGTGCTGCTTTCAATTTAATAAGAAAATTATAAATTTCATATTGCAGAACAGTTCCCTAAAGTGTGAGAACGCATACTGGGCTGAAGGGTTTAGTACACACCAGCAATCAGCCAAGCATTTCTTTTTCACTGTATCATGCTCATGTTGCCTGTAACATCTCCCCTGCATGAGGCTCTGTAGGGCTATTGACTTTCATTGCTATGCTCGAATGGTCTACCTGTTGGGAAAAGGAATGAAAGCCAAATGGAAAAATTGACTGAAGTCACAAAGATGCTGAAGGCAGAAAAAAAAAATAAAACTGAAAAAGTTACAGCACAAATAAAATGAAGGTAAAAAATATGATGACACTTACATTAGTAAAGTATGACTTTGCAGGACCATGAGAGTTAGTTATGGGTTTACACCATGTGTGTCCTACACCTCTAACCAACGCACTTGCTCCTAATCTGACTACCTACCTGGGGAGAATGACGATGTTTAGCTAATTCTATAATGTCCTCTTAGCAATGACGGAAGCTACAAACGGTGTGTCTGATCGTCTCCCACGAGAAAGAACTGTTCCATTAAAACATGAACCCAGTAGCACCTCCACCATGAGCATCAGCAGAAGCAGCTTTGCTTTTATCACTTCTTACACTCTGTGTTTAAATTTAGAACAGTAAAATCTCTTCCAAGAAAATAAAAAAATGGAAACGTAAGTTCTAAATAATAAATATTTAATACAAAAATAGTAAGGAAAAAAAAAAAGGTAACTTTATTGGTTCAAGGTTTGATTTAAAAAAATATTGTTTATAGGAAGGTACAAAGTGCAGTGAGATTGGCCAAAGACCAGACATCCAATGTGCCCTTCCTGTGCAGTTCCAGAAACCGCTACCTTCCCCCTATGACTCTTCTCATTGAGAAAAAAGAGTGAAGGATCACTTCTCTCACAAAGAGATTTTATAACAAGTCGTACAATCAATGTATGTTGATAATGAGCACTTCCAACATATGATGCACTTCCTGGGGCCCTCAAAGGTGGCACTATATCACCATACTAAGCATCAAGATTATTTATCGCAAGTGTGGACCTGGGGGGGGGGTGGAGTCGGTTGGAAAAAGTGGAATTCCCCTCCCTTTGTAAAAATTTCCCTTCATACCCTGTTGCATCTCTAGGGAGAAAGTAAAGGTTCATCTCCCCAAAGAGATGCAGACTGCAAAAAAAACAAAAACAAAACTGTGGTTTTGACTCTTTCTCACTAAAACTGAAACATGTTTTTGCTTTACCTATGCTTTAAACCAAACCATGGGCTCTATCACCATGGGCTCTATTACGTACCTTGCTGCAGAGCCTTATATGTTGAGGAAGGCCTCTCTTACACTTCTGACTTGGGGCCCCTAATAGTGTAGACAGGAGGAGCAGGAGTACAGAGTGGCACGAGTGCCTTGCTAGCAGTAGTGCAGATGACCATGCTGGGCAGGAGAAGTCGTCAGATGGCTCCAGTAAGCAGGTGGGCAGCTGATACTGCTGATAGTAGGCCAAGTAGCAGAGTCAGGCAGGCTGGGTCATACAAAGACATGATGGATCGGGTGCAGAGCACAGGCAGGAAACAAGCCAGGTCTGGAAATGAAGGCCTCTTGATCCCTATAGGAAAAGAGAGCCTTGGCTGATGGGGGCATGGCAGGGAGTTAGGAATGGTAAGATGCATTATGCAAATGGATCAATTACAAATGGCTGAACGGTATGGGGTGAGGGAATGGGCTTAAGCTCAGTTAAAAGTTCTGCCCGAGGTAAATTCTGGGTCTTTTGAAGAACATTGGCTCGAAGAGCTGCCCACCCTCCTGCCCCTTTAGTTGGTTTGTCAAAGCTTTGGAGGCTGTTTTCTGACCTTGCCAGCATTTAAAGTTGCTGTAATGGGCTATGCCCTTGATCAGAAGTTGGAATTAGTCTATCTGTCCAGCACTTATGGGAAGTTAATGTTAAAGCGTGCACACAGTACAACTGTGACGGGCACTGGTTAAAATGGTTTACATGTTCTGTGTTGGAAATTAAAAAAAGCTGTGGCCTTGTCGTTTTTCCAAGTGAATGGTTTTCAGTGTGGTTTCTTTTACGGTGGTGCAAGGCCTCAGCAGTCACAATCAGTAGAGCAGGAGCAGGCAGAATCGGAGGTCAGGGGACAAGCCAAGGTCAGTGCAGGCGGAGTTTAGAGAGTGGTCCAGACAAGCCGGGCCAGTAAATGGAATTTGGATGCAGGATCACAGGATACAAAGGAGGCTGAAGACAAAGCAGCGCTGATCCTGACCATCTGTCACAGGTGCATGTGAGCCTGGCGTACACGAGAATGCACGAGGGCACGTGTATACATTATCCAGTGCCCAATTCTTGCAAGCACAGAAGGGAACATGTTATAGCCTGTGCACAGACGTCCTTCCATAGGAGTAATCTCATCTATTGGCAAGCCTTTCCTTACAGGCTCCCAAAACCTTTGGAAACACAGCATGCATCAGTGCAGCGGCGGCCGGTCAATGAGGGGCGCTTGGGCGCCGCGTCCCCACCGCTGAAAAGAAAAAAAAAAGTCAGCCCAACCCCCTGCAGGAGGCTCCAGTATGCTGTCCACAATCCGAGCTCTGCACACTCCAGCATGCTGTCTTTAAGCCGAGCTCTGCACACTCCAGCATGCTGTCCTTAAGCCAAGCTTTGCACACTGCTATTAGATGAGGTAAGTGCGGGACTTGTCCCAACTTTGAGGGGGGTCTGTCAGTGCCGCAAGCCCATGGGGCTCTGTATCCTGCTATATAGTGATTCTGTATACCCTATCTGGTGACTGTATACCCTATCTGGGGCTCTGTATACTGCAATATGGGGACTCTGTATACCATTATCTGATGACGGTATACCATATCTGGGACTCTGTATACTGCTATATGGTGGCTCTATATACCCTATTTGGTGACTGTATACCCTATCTGGGCTCTGTGTACTGCTATATGGTGACTCTGTATACCCTATCTGGTTACTGTATACCCTATTTGGGGCTCTGTATACTGCTATATGGTGACTCTGTATACCCCTATCTGGTGACTGTATACCCTATCTAGGGCTCTGTATACTGCTATCTGGGGATCTGTATACTGGGATATTGTGACTCTATATACTGCTATCTCGGGCTCTGTATACTGTGATATGGTGACTCTGTATACTGCTATCTGGGGCTCTGTATACTGCAATATGGTGACTCTATATACTGCTATATGGGGGCTCTGTATACTGCTATCTGGGGCTCTGTATACTGCTGTCTGGGGCTCTGTATACTGCTATATGTTGACTCTGTATACCCTATCTGGTGACTGTATACCCTATCTGGGGCTCTGTATACTGCAGTATGGTGACTCTGTATACCCCTATATGGTGACTGTATACCCTATCTGGGGCTCTATATACTGTTATATGTTGACTCTGTATACCCTATCTGGTGACTGTATACCCTATCTGGGGCTCTGTATACTGCTATATGGTGACTCTGTATACACCTATCTGGGGCTCTGTATACTCCTATCTGGGGCTCTGTATACTGCAATATGGTGACTCTGTATACTGTGATATGGTGACTATGTATACTGCGATATAGTGACTCTGTATACTGCTATATGGTGACTCTGTATACTGCTATATGGGGGCTCTGTATACTGCTATCTGGGGCTCTGTATACTGCTATCTGGGGCTCTGTATACTGCTATCTAGGGCTCTGTATACTGCTATATGGGGATTCTGTATACTGCTATCTGGTGCTTTGTAAGTGTATACTGCTATCTGGCGACTCTGTATACCCCTATCTGGGGCTCTGTATACTACTATCTGGTGACTCTGTATACCCCTATCTGGTGATGCTGTACACCTTATCTGTGATGCTGTATACCCTATCTGGTGATGCCGGGCTGTATACTCCTGCAACAAGGGGTGGAAACTATAAGGGGTGGGGCTTATGAGAAGTGGGTGGGGTCAAAAAGGAAGGATGGGGTCTGGTGCCCCCCTCCTAAAATTTCACCATCTGCCACTGCATCAGTGGATACCGGGCCAAACATTGTCAACCTAGGAGAAGTAAAGAGTTAATTCTGTATAAGCTTCAACAATATTTGACATTGAACTTGCAAAAAGTTGGTGCTCTGAAGGAGCTTAAAGAGGCGGAGAACTATGGGTGATTAGAGTTTCATGAATGGCTGGTTCTTGTTACAAAATAACCTGTCACTTTGCACTGAATTAGAATGAGGATGAGCCCAACACCTTGTACAAAATTGTACTCTTACATTTAAAAGCATTTCCATGCCTTTATGCAGTGTTTTTCAATAAGGGTGATGTGGCATCCTGGGGTGCTGTTTGGGTTCCACCAGGGTGCTGCGAATACGGGATCCAGTTGGTCGTGGATCAGTGTCATGAGTTGCCATGATGCGGCCAGGCTGGCTGCCAGCACTATAGCAACCACTGATCCCCTGTGGCCTGGATGCATGGCATCATTTGTTGATATGGTCATGGCATGCACCACCGCAACACATGTTTCAGATCCAAGACAAGCACCATGCAAGGGACCAGCATTTAGGAGAAAACAGGCGTCCATCTCCTTCAGACCTTCCACCTCCTGTCTTCTGCTGTGCTGCTGGAGGCAAAAGGGACTGTGTACTGTGTAATAGGGAACTGTGATGTGATGGGGCCATTCTTATTTGACTAGGGAGACTCCTGTATAGGAGACCTCTGATGGGACTTTGATGTGATGAGGAAGCTTTCCTGTATTAGGGGCCTCTGATGTGAAGGAAGGACCTCTGCTGTATAGTGGGGCTCCGATGTAATAGGGGGGACCTCTAATTTTATGAGGGAACCTCTGATGAGAAGGGGACTTCTGAGAACTTAATTTCATCAAGGGGGTTGTGTGTATTGTCCCAGACTCAGGTTTACCATTGATAAGTAACATTTGAGTTTCTCATTTTAGACCTGGGGTGCCTCAAGATTTTCCATACTTTTAAAGGGTACCGCCATGGAAATAAAGTGGAGAAACCTTACCTAGTTCACCACTTTTCCCTATAGATGTGTAGATAATTGAAGACTATCTAAGGAAAAATAGTTATCACATACGTATAGTTAGTTACAATTTTTTTTACAGTGCCTTGAAAAAGTATTCACACCCCTTTAAATTTTCCACATTTTGTTGTGTTACAACCAAAAACATAAATGTATTTTATTGGGATTTATGTGATAGACCAACACAAAGCGGCACATAATTGTGAAGTGGAAGGAAAATGATAAATGGTTTTTAGAAATAAATATGTGAAAAGTGTGGCGTGCATTTGTATTCAGTCCCCTTTACTCTGATACCCCTAACTAAAATCTAGTGGAACCAATAGCCTTCAGAAGTCACCTAATTAGTAAATAGAGTCCACCTGTGTGTAATTTAATCTCAGTATAAATACAGCTGTTCTATGAAACCCTCAGAGGTTTGTTAGAGAACCTTAGTGAACAAACAGCATCATGAAGGCCAAGGAACAAACCAAGGATAAAGTTGTGGAGAAGTTTAAAGCAGGAATAGGTTATAAAAAATATCCCAAGCTTTGAAAATCTTACAGAGCACTGTTCAATCCATCATTAGGAGATGGAAAGAGTATGGCACAACTACAAACCTACCAAGACATGGTCGTCCACCTAAACTGACAGGCAGGGCAAGGAGAGCATTCATCAGAGAAGCAACCAAGAGCCCCATGGTAACTCTGGAGGAGCTGCAGAGATCCACAGCTCAGGTGGGAGAATCTGTCCACAGGACAACTATTAGTCGTGCACTGCACAAATCTGCCCTTTATGGAAGAGTGGCAAGAAGAAAGCCATTATTGAAAGAAGTAAAAACAGAATAAGGGGTAGAGCCGTGCAATGGTTAATAAAAGAACCACAGGATGTGAAATGTGTAGCTGCTGCCCCCACAGTAACACCCGCTAAGCTGATGTCATAAGGATATCAGATAGAGAAAGTAGGTGTGGCACTGCTATAAGGATGTGAGAACAAACAAAAAGGTGAACCCAAAGGGGTTGTGGAGAGTGTCCCAAAAATTATGGTGAGAAATAAATAAATAAATAAACTTTAAATACAATTTCTGTACAGCTCAGATGTAAGCATTGAGTGTCAATCATACAAAAATAATTTTCCTTCCAAAAAGTGAAAGGGGGTCTCCAGTGGAACTCCATGCAAAATGCTAATAGAATTGTGCAGATGTAGCCAAAAAATATAATACAACCTGGATATAAATATTGCTGCAACTCCTGCAAAAAAAAAAAATGACATTTCCCCGTTTACATTAATGCTTATCATATCATACGTGAAACAAACGTGCACATATCTAATAAAATGTAAAATGAAAATAAATCAATAAATATATCAATAAATATTTTTTAAAAAAAAAGAAATTGATGGGTTTAATAGTCAGTGTGGTAACTGCAATAGTTCATCAACTGGATAATAGTCTTAAATAAAGATAGTGGTGTTACGTGGAGCAGTGCAAAAGATGACCATGTATATATATTTTGACTACATCTGCACAATTCTATTAGCACTTTGCAAGGAGTTCCCTTTCACTTTTTGGATGGAAAATTATTTTTGTATGATTGACACTCAATACTTACATCTGAGTTGTGCAGAACATGTATTTAAAGTTTATTTATTTATTTCTCACCATAATTTTTGGGACACTCTCCCCAACCCTATTGGGTTCACCCTTTTGTTTGTTCTCACATCCTTATAGAAGCACCACACCCACTCTCTCTATCTGATATCATTGTTGAAAGAAAGCCATAAGAAGTCCCATTTGCAGTTTGTGAGAAGCCATGTGGGGGACACAGCAAATATGTGGAAGAAGGTGCTTGCTTAACTATTTGTGGTGGAAAAATAACACTACACATCACCCTAAACACACAACATCCCCACTGTGAAACATGGTGGTGGCAGGATCATGTTGTGGGGATGCTTTTCATCAGCAGAAACAGGGAAGCTGGTCAGAGTTGATGGGAAGATGGATGGAGCCAAATACAGGGCAATCATAGAAGAAAACCTGTTAGAGTCTGCAAAAGACTTGAGACTGCGGTGGCGGTTCACCTTCCAGAAGGACAAGGATCCTAAACATACAGCCAGGGCTACAATGGAATGGTTTAGATCAAAGTATATCTATGTCTTAGAATGGCCGAGTCAAAGTGCAGACCTAAATCTAATTGAGAATCGGTGGCAAGACTTGAAAATTGTTGTTCACAGACGCTCTCCATCCAATCTGACAGAGCTTGAGCTATTTTGCAAAGAAGAATGGGCAAAAATGTCCTCCCTAGATGTGCAAAGCTGGTTGAGACATCCCCAAAAGACTTGCAGCTGTGCGTGCAGAGAAAGGCGGTTCTACAAAGTATTGACTCAGGGGGGCTGAATACAAATGTACCCCACACTTTTCATATATTTATTTGTAAAATAATTGGGAAACCATTTATCATTTTTCTTCCACTTCACAATTATGTGCCACTTTGTGTCGGTCTATCACATAAAATCCCAATAAAATACATTTACATTTTTGGTTGTAACATGACAAAATGTGGAAAATTTCAAGGGGTATGAATACTTTTTCAAGGCACTGTAAATACATGTAATAAATAAGAAATATTGCAATTTGACAACCACTACTTTGTGTAGAAAGAAGAAGGCAAAGTGGCCATGTTAGCAGATACAGATACTAAATTTCCTTCACTGTAGCTTGTAGGTGCCCAAACTTTGATACCCTAAACATCTCTATAATATTTGTTAATTGAATGTATCCTTGGTCAGTTTTTGGCATTTGGCCTTAATCGTTTTTGGCACCTCATCCCAATTCGAGATATAATGAGCGAGCTGTGTTCCCTGAGGGGATTATGCGGTGCTGTAGAATTAATCAATACCAATTACATATCAATAAAACAATTAATCTTTATTTTAACATATTTCTCATAAAATTATACATGTATGCATTAAAAGCAATATATTCCAAATATTACATGAATGGAGTTCAGCCAATAATTTTATAGGTTTCAGTCAGCTGTTATCCCAACCGGTTTCGTCCCCATGGGCTTCTTCAGGGAATTATACTGACCTCCAAACTCCAGGCCAAGGCCATGCACGGGCTTCCGCCAAGGCACGGTCAGCCGAGTCCAGGCTATGGAATGGCAACTGCAGGTGATGTAAAGGGTCCTGGCTATGATTATAGCACAAAAGTTATGAACGCAGTTGTAGACAAGAAATGTATGGGGGGCGCCAGAAAAGTAAAACGAATAAGAAAAAATCCACGGAAGACAAGTGTAATCCCGAAACAATCCAGGAGAAATTTGAACTCATGGGCTTTCTCCTGTGTGTAACAAAGTACATCCAAACAGGATACCGCCTCGAAACCGAGGTCAAATGAGAAAATCGTGTCTCAAAGTATAAGTCTCGACTTCGTCTGACAATGAGTAATACGGTCCAAAAAAAGCGCCCCCAATCGCCAGCTCTATAATATGTTCATCTATTGTGCACAATTTCTTGTTGTTTTGGCCCTAAGCTGAATTAGAATATGTTGACAATGTGTAAGCAGGTTTATGTGAAATGATCATATATGTACTTGAAATAATCGTATTTCTTACAATTATGTGAACAAATTGTGTTGCTCTCACTTATACATGGAAAATTCCAACATTCGGGTAAATAAGTCCATTAGTAAACTGCATTTATTTCTGAAAATATACTCAAATGTGGATTTAACCTTTAAGATAAAGAATTCTACCATTTGTGATGCTAATATCCAGACAGGTACACAGGCCAAGTCTGCTGAGAACAGCGTATAAAAAATATATGACAGGACATTAAAAATGTACATAATGTTAACCATTTTACTGCATTTTAGATGGACATAATGTAAGCAAGTACTTTTAATAGACTGCCGTGGTAGCCTATGGCATGAAATAATATTAAGTGGATTTTAAAGAAAGCCTAATTTTTATTTCCATATTCATGTGCGTTCCAATAAAAAAGAAAGCACAGGAAACTGGCAAATCCTGTGGTAAGAGATGTATACATATCCCAAAATACATGTTCCGTTAAATAAATTACGACTTGAATTATACATGAATTATATGGTCTAAGGCAGGGGTTTTCAACATTTTTTCAGTCGTGGCACCCTTTAAAATTCTGCACACTCTCGAGGCGTCCCGTTCTAAACATGCAGTGGCATCCACATATGTAGGGCACCCAGCACTAGAGGTGATTTACTTTTACAAAGAGTTTTCCAGCAATTCTCTTCTCCATCAGTTTCCTTCATTCAGCCAACATGACCCCAGTGCTGACAGAAAGAGGCTGGGGAGGTGCAAATAGGACATACTCAGGCGTCTCCTTATCAACCTATGATGTCACAGTTGTTGTAATGCTGGATGCTTGCTTGTAAGGTGCATAAAGTTATAATGCTGCACAAAAAAATGGTGGGTTTGTGTAATAATAATAATAAAAATTGGGGACAATTTGGGGCAAAATTTAGGCATTTTGACAAGGCACCCCTAAAGAACCCAGAAGGCACCTTGGTTGAAAAAGGCTATGGATGATACGCCAAATTTTTAAAGCTCACCTGTTTCCAGTAAAGGGCACTTTAATATTACATCAACATTTAAGACAATTGTGTAACTCCAACCTTGGGGCTACAGTTTAGTTCCTGTGCACAAAGCTAGCTCTATAAAGACATTGTTTGATGAGCTTATTGTGGGAAACTCATGTGGCCATGACCTCAACCCCCTGTACAGCTTTGGGATGAATGAAAAGGGCCATAGCCAGTGGCAGCTGGTGCTGTATTTTTTGGGGGAGGGTGTGGCAAACAATCCAACCGCCGCCAGTGTTGCCAACCGCCAGTAAATTTACTGACAATTTGTAAAAATCAGTGATTTTTAGAACTGTCTATAAATATCAGGGTCTGATAATTTGTCATGCTGTGCTGACTTTTTAAGTGTAATCTGGGCAAACTACTTGATATGGGTATTGTCAGTGTTTCCATGTTGTGTTTAAATATCAATTGTCTTAGTTTTTAATAGGAGTTCAGTTATTTTTCAGGTTGCCAGTAAAAAAAGTGCTCTGTCAGTAAGATTTTCCATGATTTGTCAGTAAAAAATGCTGCGGGAGGTTGGCAACACTGACCGCCGCCCCCTCCCCATCCCCGGTTGGTTGGATCGATCAGCCGCACCCACCTTGACCCCCACCCTGGGTCAGTCAGATGGATCACCCACACCACCCCCCTCCGTTTGTTGGTTGATCGGTCACCAGCCCCGCACTTATTCCATCTAGGTCATGGGCAGTGCTTACTTCAGGTTGTAGGTGGTGGCTTCACCCGGCGTCTCCTCCTCCTCAGCATCAAGGCAGCTTCCCCTGCGTCTCCTCCTCCTCTACCACTTCGCCTCCAGTACAAGCGCTTCTCCCAGGGGCGTATCATGAAATTAGTAGGCCCGTGTACAAGCCCACACCGCAGGGAGAGATCATCCATGGGTGCAGTGTGGGTCAGAGCACAGTGGGCCCCCCAACCCTCAGGGCCCATGTTCAGTGAACACCCTGCACCCATGGATGATACACCACTGGCTTCTTCTCTCGGCCAATCAGGTCTCAGCACAAATAGAAACTGGTAAGCAGCACTCCACAGGTAAATTCTTCAGCTTGCGGTTTATTGAAACGAAGGCATGTACAGGTACAGGTAAGTAC
The DNA here is from genome assembly GCA_018402905.1 of Glandirana rugosa. Lineage (NCBI taxonomy): Eukaryota > Metazoa > Chordata > Amphibia > Anura > Ranidae > Glandirana > Glandirana rugosa. The sequence goes on along the minus strand of BLSH010236965.1, from coordinate 847,898 downwards.
AGGTAGGTAGACACGTTTCACTCAATAAGTACGAGCTTAGCCATTAATGACTAAGCTCGTACTTATCGAGTGAAACACGTCTCGAGTTTCAAGTGAAACACATGCTGTTTACCTGTTTTTATTTGTGCATGATTTGCTGTGGTGAGCCGTTGCAGGCACCCCGGGTCCACAACAGGCTCACCCTCTCTAGCCTGAAGCGATGTTCTATTCATTCTTTGGAAATCGGGTCTCAGGACCCACCTCCTGATTGGCTGAGAGCAGAATCAGGAAGACAATAGCGGATATTAATTCACTATTGTCATACAACTGGGTGGGCTCAGGGTGCAGTGCTCTGTGCCCCAAGCCCACCCTTTTTGAAGCCAATTAGAGCCTCAGGCTTTAATCATAGGCTTCTAAAAAACAGAAAACCCCATTGGAATTAGGGGGGCGGCACCCCATATGATACAGGTCTTCTCATCCAAGATAATAACTTTAATCAACTAAAACAGTGTCCAAAATTGTAGCTAAGGGTGCCACATCCCAATCATATGCAAGAAAGTATATGTAAATGAGGAAATTCGTTTTCTTGGTACCCCTAAGAACTTCACAACACAACAAACTTAACAAAAATGATAAAACAAGTTTTATTTTATTACAAATATATCATTAAAACGTACAGACTGTAAGCCTGCATGCAAAATTACTATATAAACATTATTTTATTTTGAACAAAATAGTAAAAACAATTCAAACAACACAACACTTCAAGAATCCCCATGGTTCTTTTGCTTAAAGGAGTAAATGTATATGAAAGAACGTATACTAACCCTACACCGTGGGAATCGATGTTAAAACCTGTGACAAAATCAACTAATTTCAATAATAGAACCTACTCTTCTGGACATAGTATACCCCACGGCGGGGGGATTAAGGTTACCCCAAAAGACAAAAAATCTTCGGATACTAATTTCGGACTCCGAGATTAACCGAAGTTTTTCCCACCCGAACCCCGTGTCTCGTGACGTGGGACTCG
>BLSH010236965.1:815686-828490 GCA_018402905.1 Glandirana rugosa | reverse complement strand
CTGCCCCTGTCATAATTGCCCCCATTGTACTGCCCCTGTCATAATTGCCCCTGTCTTACTGCCCCTGTCATAATTGCCCCTTGTCATAGTTCTCTTGTGCTGTCCCCCAGGCTCTACAAACAGAGCTGAGATGATCAGCTCTGCAATTGGAATCAGCAATGCTGCATCCATCTACTGACAATCTTGACAATAAAGGTTTGTTTGCCCTTTTTAAAGATGGCGCCGGGTGCCTCCCTCCCTCACATCGCGTCATTTCCTGTTTGCAAGTAACTCAATGCTGTAGCTGGGAAATGCCCTATTGTCTCCTGGGATTGATGACACACATCTCCCAGAAGACATTGCAAACCGGAAATGACGCGGCTGGCCGCGTTCGAGTAGCAGGGACTGAAGAAAGAATTTAAAATCCTCAGAGTAAGTGATTGAAAAAAAAAAAATGCCAATTCGTTTTCAATGCCCTCTATAGAACTGTATGGTGAGGAGTTGTAAATGTGGGTGGAACTCCACTTTAAGGTGAGAGGCTGGGGCACACTCCTGGTGGATTATGGATGGTGGAAGAAAGTGTGACAACATTATTTAAGAAATTGATGTTTTTTCCTGCACTTGACTGCTTCACTTCTTCTATTAATATTGTAATATATTATTTACACATGCACTTTTTTGCACTTTAATGTTTGAAATATCAGTTTGCCTATAATTGTTGCACATGCAATTTTTTTGCACTTTCAATTTTTGGACTATCAAAATATTTTTGGGATTAATATTTTTCACTGAATGGACTTTAGTTATGCACTTGATGCAATATTATATTTCAATTGTTTTCTTATGTGTGTTATTTAATGATCATTTTTTTTTACTGTTGTACATTTATTACTACTTAACTGTTCTGAGTTAGCACCACATTTACTTTTTATACACTCTGCTTATGTGGGGATACACTTTTTTAATGTTGGCTGCCACTTTCTTAGTACTGTCACTTTGGTTTGCCCATTTGTTTTATATCTTTTTTTACTTTACTCCCATACACATTTAGTTACAATACAATACAATATATAAGGGTTCAGAGGTCCCTGCTCATTAGAGCTTACAATCTAAAGGAAAGAAACGTGACACAAAGGGTATTAACCGTGTGAGGATGGTAAAATTCAAGTTGTTAGGTCAAGGTTAGATAATAAAGAGATGAGTTTCCAAGGATCGCCTGAAGGTGGACAGAGTAGAAGGTAGCAAGTAGAGATATACTTGTAATAAAATAAAACTGTAATAAATGAATAAATAATTAATATAAATAAATAAAAAACGAAATAATAATATTTTAATAATAATATTAAGTTATAAAGAAAAGAAAAGAAATACATAAAACCTTTGATAAAATTAAACAACAACTGTCTACAACAGGAAGTGACTTCTGGGGCTAAGTTCAAAGACTTCCGCTTCGTAACAAAGCTGGTTCCACTTGTACCAGGTGCTGTTCTGCTACTAGTAGACATGGTCAATTTGTTTTGTTCTAAATTCGTTTTTCGACTAAATTCAACAAATTTGTTAATTCGGAAATATTCAAATTAACGTAAACCCGTTTAATGAATTTTTCAGAAAGCGAAAATTCAAAAATTTGAAAGAATGAAAATGCGAAATGGGAAAGAAGGAAAATCTGAAATTCGAAAACCCAAAATTCGAAAATTCTGAAATTTGAAAATACGAACATTCAAAAGAACGAAGATCCGAAAATAAGAAGGAAAATCCGAAAAATAAAAAACCTGAACATTGGAAAATCCAAAATATTAACTAACTAACTAATAATAATTATAACTAACTATTAAATTATAGGTAATGAAATTTCCTTCCAAATTTGACTGTTAGTGAACGTAACGAATATGAATTCATCCAAAGTTACAATGCCGCAGCTTAACCACTTGCCGACCGCCGATCGGCATCTGACGGCGGCAAAGTGGCTCGTTCCCGCAAATCGGCGTCATACGACGGTGGCTGCGGGAACGAGTTTAGTGAGCGTGCGCGCGCCGCCGGAGGCGCGCCCGCGCACTCACTGTGTTCGGGGAGGGCTACCCGCGATGGCCCCCCCGGAGCGAAGGAGCGGAGGTCCGTGTATGTAAACACGGACCTCCGCTCTGTGTGAGGGGGAAGGGCTGTGATCACAGCCTTCCTGTACGTGAAGGCTGTGACCACTTCCCTTCCCCTGTTAGGGCAGTCCCCATACAGTTAGAACACTCCCAGGGATCATAGTTAACCCTTAGAGCGCCCCCTGCAGGTTAACCCCTTCACTGCCAATGGCATTTACACAGTAATCAGTGCATTTTTATAGCACTGATCGCTGTATAAATGCCAATGGTCCCAAAAAAGTGTCAAAATGTTCCGACATGTCCGCTGAAATATCGCAGTACCGCAAAAAATCGCAGATCACCGCCATTATTAGTAAAAAAAAAAATAAAAACCCCAAAAATGAATTCTCATCATCCGTAAACGCGACCACTTTTGCGCAAACCAATCAATAAACGCCGATTGCGATTTTTTATCGCAAATATGAGGAAGAATATAAATCGGCCAAAAAAGGTGAAAAAAATGTTTTTTTATATTTTTTTTTTGGATTTGTATTTTAGGAAAAAGTAAGAAATTTGTTTTTTTTTGCAAAATTGTTGCTCTTCTTTTGTTTATAGCGGCGATCAGAAATGACGCAGAGGTGATCAAATACCACCAAAAGAAAGCTCTATTTGTGGGAAAAAAAGGACGCAAATTTCGTTTGGGTACAACGTCGCACGACCGCGCAATTGTCAGTTAAAGCGACGCAGCGCCGAATCGCAAAAAGGGCTCCGGTCCTAAAGCTGGAAATCCTTCCGGGGCTGAAGTGGTTAAAGAACGTAACTAATTAATAATAATAATAATAATAAAACCTTTTTATTATTATTTATTATTATTAATTCATCACGTGTCATTCATTTAGATGCAGCATTCGCAACCTCGGACAATTCGTAACGTTGAATAAATCTGTATTTGTTACGCTCACTAACAGCCAGATTTGAAAGGAAATTCCAATACCTATAATTTAATAGTTAGTTATTATTAATTAGTTAGTTATTAATTCTGATTTTCAAATTTTATTATTTTTGTACTTACTTTCGGATTTTCAAATTTTCACATTTTCAGATTTTCAAATCTCGGATTTTTCTTAATTATATAATTGATGAATATTGTATCTAAACAAATGGAGCGTAACGTATTCTAATTTTTCCGAGTTCATTCGAAAAAAACTAATTTCAAACATAACGAATGACCTGAAAAACGAAAAAAGGAAAAATATAATGAATGAAATGAAAACTAAAAATTTTTTCGGCAGTGCACATGTCTAGCTACTAGAGCAGTGGTTCTCAACTCCATTCCTCAGGACCCACCAACAGGCCAGATTTTAAGTATTACCTTGGGGAGATGCAGACTAGAATGCTGCAATCACTGAGCAGCAAATTATATCACCTGTGATGTATTTCAGTTATCCTGCAAACCTGGCCTGTTAGTGGGTCCCGAGGACCGGAGTTGAGAACCACTGTACTAGAGCACCTCTGACTCAATATGGGACTCCAAATGTGAGACAAGCGTGGCACATCGTCAATGTGAGCCATGGTGATAAAAATCCGCAATTAGGCTGCAGCTCAGTCTCGCACCTATCAGACACAATTCTAGCAAGCGTTTCAATGCAAGGGACTAATCCTCTATTATTAAACCCTTGGTTTTCAATACTGTGGCTTACATTGACTATGTGTGGTGCTTGCGGCACATTTGGAGTGCTGAGCTCAATTTTGTGCAGCTGGAAGTTCCCACAAAGTTATTGCCAGGGGAGAATGCATAAAGGCATGCTGAACCTGGAGCTATAATGCACAGGGAAAAGAAAAATCAGGACTACCACTGTAGCAAAGATAAGTAAAAAAAATCTCAAATTGGAGTTCTGCTTTAACTCCCCCCCATTCTATCCAAGACTAAAAATAATAATACATTTGCTGTAGTTAGACTCTAAAGTAGCAGTAACGGAAACTTATTTTTAAATTAGTTTTGGATAGACTGGAGAGGGATTACAACACCTGTTAGGTTTTTATTGCTGTCTGTGCTCTTGTTAGGGAGATTCATCCTCTCTATTTGTCCTGTTTACTGTTATTACTGAGAGTGGAAGTGAAAGTAAATTCCAAATTTTGGGTTGTCACCAACACAGAGGAGAAATCTTCCAACGGGGACACTAGTTCTGATAACCACAGTGACAACCACCCAGATAGCAAGCAATGGAGCTGCACGTTTGAAAAGGACTTGCTAAGCTTTGCTAGACTTGCCAGGCTTCACAATTTTGTTGCACAATTGCTGCAAGTCCGCATTGCATGATTCCAGATCAGCTTTCTTTGCAAACATTCTGCAAGTCCGCTGCAAGTTCTGGTCGAGCTATGTTGTACAATAGTCCTCCCACCACAGGGGTCACTGTGACTGAATTTTCATGCTGTACATTTGCAAGGCTCTTGCTGTAGACTCAGCACTGCAACTTGGATTCCCCCTGTAAGCAGTGTTAATTTATTCGCTGAAAACATTTTCGTCATACTTTTCATCAGCGGCATATTTCCAATGACAAAAACTAGACGGAAATGACCTCAAAATTTCGTTGATGAATACAATGACGAAAATCAATTAAATTTTTGTCAAGGAATGAAAACAGAACGAAAATGTGAGGGAGGGGCGTTTACCCACGTGAACTTCCAGTTTCCTTGAAGCTCCACCTGTAAAGCCCGTGAGTGCTTCCCCTCCTAGCAAGCAAGGCAGCAACCATACAAAAAGTGAGCCGCTGAACCATCTATAACAAACAAATGACAAAAAACAGCCAGGGAAAAAAATTCAAATTCTACTTACCAACCAGTTTGTAACCAGCCAAATTAACCTGTTTATTAGCATGCATTAAAAACAGGGGTTTGACCAGGCTGTATAGACCAGTTATAGATGGGGGCAGAGGCTCACTTTTTGTATGCTTGATATTGGCCAGGTACCACGCTGACACCTTTGCAGCCATGGTGCTCTGTGCTGGGTGTTCAGTGTGTCCCTGTACCTTCAAAGGAGGGTTGGCCCCCCTCCAGCCCATCTGCCCTCCATCTATCTCATCAGAATGCAGTATTGCACATAGTATATCATAGGAAACTCCTTGTAGAGTATTGCACATAGTATATCATAGGAAAGTCCATGCAGAGTATTGCACATAATAATTCATAGGAAGCTCCATGCAGAATATTGCACATAGTATATCATAGGAAACTCCATGCAGAATATTGCACATAGCAATTCATAGGAAGCTCCATGCAGAGTAATGCACATATTAATTCATAGAAAGCTCCATCCAGAGTATTGCACATAGTATATCATAGGAAACTCCATGCAGAGTATTGCACATAGTATATCATAGGAAACTCCATGCAGAATATTGCACATAGTAATTCATAGGAAACTCCATGCAGAGTATTGCACATAGTATATCATAGGAAACTCCTTGTAGAGTATTGCACATAGCAATTCATAGGAAGCTCCATGCAGAATATTGCACATAGTAATTCATAGAAAGCTCCATGCAGAGTATTGCACATAGTATATCATAGGAAACTCCATGCAGACTATTGCACATATTAATTCATAGGAAGCTCCATGCAGAGAATTGCACATAGTATATCATAGGAAACTCCATGCAGAATATTGCACATAGCAATTCATAGGAAGCTCCATGCAGAGTATTGCACATAGTATATCATAGGAAACTCCATGCAGAATAGTGCACATAGCAATTCATAGGAAGCTCCATGCAGAATATTGTACATAGTAATTCATAGGAAGCTCCATGCAGAATATTGTACATAGTAATTCATAGAAAGCTCCATGCAGAGTATTGCACATAGTAATTCATAGGAAACTCCATGCAGAATATTGCACATAGTATATCATAGGAAACTCCACGCAGAATATTGCACATAGTAATTCATAGGAAGCTCCATGCAGAGTATTGCACATAGTATATCATAGGAAACTCCATGCAGCATATTGCACATAGTATATCATAGGAAACTCCATGCAGAATATTGCACATTGTAATTCATAGGAAGCTCCATGCAGAATATTGCACATACTATATCATAGGAAACTCCATGCAGAATATTGCACATAGTAATTCATAGGAAGCTCCATGCAGAATATTGAACATAGTAATTCATAGGAAGCTCCATGCAGAGTATTGCACATAGTAATTCTTTTTTGTTTACAAACGTTTTTATTGGAAGGTTGTATACAAAATTAAAAATGCATATTATACATATTCTGTTACAAAGAACGGTACAATAGTAATATATATTACTGTAAAACATAAGAGTTATATTTATGCAGTATACAGATCAAAGTGGTTATTTATTAGATTACATATTGAGGGAGTCCCATTGATCCCATTTTCTATTGAAGATGTGTATAGAGTCTTTTAAGGTATGGTAAATATTTTCTGTGGATTTAATCCTGGACATTCTGTTTATAATTTGTTGCCAAATGAGTGTGGATGATTTCCAATTGAAGGCGATCATCCATAGTGTAGCGCTACAGAGAGTATGTGCTAGATTGTTCTGAGATTTGTCAAGATCGGGAAATGTACAGAATAAAAGGCAACATTGTGGCTTTAAAATAATATGTTTATCAGTAAGTTTATCTATAATACGATTTACTGAGGTCCATATAGGTTTTAGTAATTTGCATTCCCAAAATGTGTGTAGGATTGTACCATGGTCTAAGCAGCCTCTGAAGCAACAAGGGGGGATGTTTGGGTAGTATGAGTGGATTTTAGATGGAGTCATGTACCATCTAGTGAATACTTTCAGTGGTGTTTCTTTAAAAGAAGTTGAGCGTGCGCATTTGTTTAGATTAGAGATCATGATTGCCCACTCTTTGAGTGAGAATATGCAATCAAGGTCTGTCTCCCATTGGGTCATGTATTTGGCCTTAGAGGATGTGACCTGTACTCTAAAGTGGTTATATAACGTTGATATCTGACATTTTTGTCTCTGGGATGTTATACATAGATTCTCCACAATGTTTCCAATGGGAGGGGTTGTGAGGGCATAATAATTAGAGTAGAAGTTTTTAATAATAAGATAATTGCACATAGTAATTCATAGGAAACTCCATGCAGAATATTGCACAGAGTATATCATAGGAAACTCCATGCAGAATATTGCACATAGTAATTCATAGGAAACTCCATGCAGAATATTGCACATAGTATATCATATGAAACTCAATGCAGAGTATTGCACATAGTATATCATAGGAAACTCCATGCAGAGTATTGCACATAGTATATCATAGGAAACTCCATGCAGAATATTGCACATAGTAATTCATAGGAAACTCCATGCAGAATATTGCACATAGTATATCATATGAAACTCATTGCAGAGTATTGCACATAGTATATCATAGGAAACTCCATGCAGAATATTGCACATAGTATATCATAGGAAACTCCATGCAGAATATTGCACATGGTATATCATAGGCAGCTCCATGCAGAGTATTGCACATAGTATATCATAGGAAACTCCATGCAGAATATTGCACATAGTAATTCATAGGAAACTCCATGCAGAGTATTGCACATAGTATATCATAGGAAACTCCATGCAGAGTATTGCACATAGTAATTCATAGGAAGCTCCGAGCAGAGTATTGCACATAGTATATTATATGTAACTCAATGCAGAGTATTGCACATAGTATATCATAGGAAACTCCATGCAGAGTAATGCACATAATAATTCATAGGAAGCTTCAAGCAGAGTATTGCACATAGTATATCATATGAAACTCAATGCAGAGTATTGCACATAGTATATCATAGGAAACTCCATGCAGAGTATTGCACATAGTATATCATAGGAAGCTCCATGCACAGTATTGCACTTGGTATATCATAGAAAACTCCATGCAGAATATTGCACATATTAATTCATAGAAAGCTCCATGCAGAATATTGCACATAGTAATTCATAAGAAGCTCCATGCAGAATATTGCACATAGTAATTCATAGGAAGCTCCATGCAGAATATTGTACATAGTAATTCATAGAAAGCTCTATGCAGAGTATTGCACATAATAATTCATAGGAAACTCCATGCAGAATATTGCACATAGTATATCATAGGAAACTCCATGCAGAATATTGCACATAGCAATTCACAGGAAGCTCCATGCAGAGAATTGCACATAGTAATTCATAGGAAACCCCATGCAGAATATTGCACATAGTATATCATAGGAAACTCCATATAGAATATTGTACATAGTAATTCATAGAAAGCTCAATGCAGAGTATTGCACATAGTAATTCATAGGAAACTCCATGCAGAATATTGCACATAGTAATTCATAGGAAGCACCATGCAGAATATTGCACATAGTAATTCATAGGAAGCTGCATGCAGAGTATTGCACATAGTAATTTATAGGAAACTCCATGCATAATATTGCACATAGTATATCATAGCAAACTCCATGCAGAATATTGCACATAGCAATTCATAGGAAGCTCCATACAGAATATTGCACATAGTAATTCATAGGAAACTCCATGCAGAATATTGCACATAGTAATTCATAGGAAGCTCCATGCAGAATATTGCACATAGTAGTTCATAGGAATCTCCATGCAGAATATTGCACATATAGGGTCCCAGATAGTGTAATACAGTCACCAGATAGGGGTTTGCGGTGGCCCAACCCCCCCAGCGCCCCCCTCCGAAGTCGGGACGAGTCCCGCACTTACCCCATCTAATAGGCAGGCAGGAGTGTTGCAGAGTTCGGCATGCTGGCAGCAGCTGTTTTTATGCAGAGACAACGCTTGCGGGTAAGCGTGCTGAAGCCTGGAGCCGTCTCTCTCCAGTCTCCATGGCCGGAAGTGACGCCAAGGCTCCTCCGAGAACAATCACCGCCATCCATTGGACTTCGGTGATTGATTGACAGTACCAGGAGCCAATAGTCAGCTTGAGGCACAGAGCAAAGCGCCTCAAGGCAGGATTAAAACCTGCCATTGAAGCGTGATGCCTGCAATCATGTGATTGCAACGACGTCATGCTTCCCATAGTGCACTGTGTCCGGCGCCCAAACACAGTGCACTATGTCGAATTAACGAGTCACATGACACCTGGGAGGGAAAATGGCTAATTGGGCCCAATTTGGACATTTTCACTTAGGGATGTACCCACTTTTGCTGCCAGTGGTTTAGACATGAATGGCTGTGTGTTGAGTTATTTTGAGGGTACAGCAAAGTTACACTGTTATACAAGCTGTACACTCACTACTTTACATTGTAGCAAAGTGTAATTTCTTCAGTGTTGTCACATGAAAAGATAGAATAAAATATTTACAAAAATGTGAGGGGTGTACTCACTTTTGTGAGATACTGTATAATGAGGTCAAACCTTAGGAGTTTCAATTTGCATGCAATCAAGTAGGCCATTGCACTACATGGTTTTGGTACATCTGAAGGGAATCTGACAACAAAAATTGGACAGTGTGTATGGGGGCTGAAGGCCCGTACACACAATGCGAAATTCGGATGGGAATTGACGTTCGACAGCCTGATGTCCGAAATTCTTACCGTTAGCTGTGGTTCCACCGTTAGTAAGGCTTAAGTGGTGGTTACCTCATCCCCATGTAATTAGATACCAACAACAAGGATACCCCCCTTGATGGGACTTAATAGGTAACAACACCACATCAATGTTTAAAAGTATAACAATTTATTATTTAGTAACATATAAAAAAAGACTTGTTACTCAAATGAGGGACCGACATGTAAACAGATATAAGAGCTATTACATAAAAATGTCTGTTCCATAATCATACAGTTCACCAGGTGTGCATCCACATAGGCTGCAAAGGAAGAATTCAAAGTCGTTTTTCCGTTGTCCGAAGATGGAGTTCGGTAGCCAATTTTTATCGTTAGTATGCTCCTTTCGATAGCCGATTGACATTTTTTGGTCAGACAAAAGCTAGATGTGCAGACTAGTAAATTTTTGTTGTCACGTCCGTTTTTCGTTCCATTAGTACAGTTTTGGTGCGCACAAAAATCGTATGACCGAGACTACGCATGCTCAGAAAGGAAAAAAAAGATGCAAAACATATTCAAAACATTACGTCACTTCTGATGTTGGGTTCAGTCGAACGAAAATTTTCAGATAGTCAGTGTGCTTTACAAAATCATGGACACACGCTTTTGACAAAAATCAGAAGCGAAGTCTTACGACATTCAAACCGTTTGTACGAGGCTTTACGCTATCCAAAATGCAAAAAAACTTTTGCCTTTAGTTTTACTGAGTACATCCATATATAATGCCAGATATATTTGGGCAGAGGATTGGATAGAAAGAAGGTAGGATGGGTGCATAAGCAGCACACAGAATTCAGGCAAGTGTCAGGTGGCGGTTCTCAGACTTAGTAAATAAGTATATGCAGCGCCCTGGGGTTCCATGGTGTAATGGTTAGCACTCTGGACTTTGAATCCAGCGATCCGAGTTCAAATCTCGGTGGGACCTTGTTTGGAGGCTCAACGTTTAGGCGCTGCATATACTTATTTACTACATTCTTGGGACAATACAGATCTATTGTTTTGTGCGTGCTGCCATTTTAAATATCCTAAATGTATTACTTGCAATTTTTTATCAATATTTTTATTCATATTGTGTTTTAGTGAGCGCGGAATTTTACCTGTTTTATAGGTTCTCAGACTTAACCACTTGCCGACCACCCCGCTGCAGTGGCAACATGGCTCGTTATCGCAAACCGCCGTCACCTGACAGCGGCCGCGGTGACGAGTATTGTGAGCGCGGGCGTGGGGGGGCCAGGGAGCGGGTAGGGCGGACTCGATCTCCGCCGGCTACCCACGATGGCCCCGCCACAGTGAAAGAACGGAGGTCTGTGTAAGTAAACACGGATCTCCGTTCTGACAGAGGGGGAAGGGCTGTGATCACAGGCTTCCTGTATATGGAAGCCGTGATCACTCCACTCCCCCTGCCAGCCCAGCCCCCATACAGTTAGAACACACTGAGGGAACACAGTTAACCCTTAGAGTACCCCCTCCAGGTTAACCCCTTCACTGCCGATGGCATTTACACAGTAATCAGTGCATTTTTATAGCACTGATCGCTGTATAAATGCCAATGGTCCCAAAAAAATATCAAAATGGTCCGGCATGTCCGCCCCAATATCTCAGTATTGCCAAAAAAACGCAGATCGCCGCCATTACTAGTAAGATATAAAAAAAAATAAAAACCCCAGAAATTAATTCTCATCATCCGTAAACGCGCAAACCAATCAATAAACGCTGATTGTGATTTTTTTTACCAAAAATATGAAGAAGAATATAAATCGGCCAAAACCGATGAAAAAAATGTTTTTATATATTTTTCTTTTGTATTTTAGCAAAAATTAAGAAAAATTGTTTTTTTTTTTGCAAAATTGTTGCTCTTTTTTTGTTTATAGCAGCGATCAGAAATGATGCAGAGGTAATCAAATACCACCAAAAGAAAGCTCTATTTGTGGGAAAAAAAGGATGCAAATTTTGTTTAGGTACAAAGTCGCACGACCACGCAATTGTCAGTTAAAGCAACGCAGTGCCGAGTTGCAAAAAGTGCTCTGGTCCTAAAGGTGGAAATCCTTCTGGGGGTGAAGTGGTTAAAATAATTAAATTGAATTATAATTGTATGTTCAGAAATAGCAAACATCATTGGCTGAGCCATTCCTTTGTTATCTGTAAGAGTGAAGTATAGTAGATGGCTCAGCCACACACATCAAAGAATGATTCTTTTTAATTGAACTTTTGCCCTCCTCAATGAATATAATTGAATTATGTTGTTGCTGTGAATGACTCACAATTTAGTCTCTGTTCATTGAAGTATTTGTTTCATAAAAACACTCTAAAATAGACTACATAAATATATTGTTTGAAATGTTTTTGAAATATTTTGTTTGAAATGATAATCAGTGTAGCTATTACAAAGTTAATGCAAACATAATTTGTCTCTAAAAAGGTCATTTTTTTTTCTAAAGTAATTTATAAAGTTTAAAAATATATAGAATTGCGCCAATCAAACAAATTAAAACAATACATCAATTCAGAATAAAAATAACAAAACAGTCCACAGGTTTTGTGATGATATGTCTTAAAGCGGAGTTCCACCCATTCAGTGGCGTAGCGTGGGTTGTCAGCACCCGGGGCAAGGCAAGTAATTTGCGCCCCCTAACCCGTCGATAATTTTGCAAAAAAACCCAAATTTCTTACTTTTTGCTAAAATACAAATCCAAAAAAAAAAAATATATAAAACATTTTTTTCATCGGTTTTGGCCGATTTTTATTCTTCCTCATATTTGCGATAAAAAAAATCGCAATCGGCGTTTATTGATTGGTTTGCGCAAAAGTGGTCTCATTTACGGATGTTTGGTTAGTTATTTGCGGCTAACGCTAAAAAAAATAGCGTTTATACTCCTTCTTATTTTTAGCCGGTTTTGGCTACTTTTTTTACAAAATATATAAAAAAAAAAAACCTAAACATAAAATCGTTTTTCATTCTTTAAACCCAAAAAAACGTTTTAATAGCTGCCCAATCCCCCGCGTTTAATGAACGGAACGGGGCCCACGACTGTTGGGTGCGATGCGGTGACTTACCCACCTTGAGGCGAAATTCTGTATAGTAGTGTTTTGGACACCTGACAAAACAATAAAAATAAGACTTAACTACATAACAAAATTA
>BLSH010236965.1:792896-815580 GCA_018402905.1 Glandirana rugosa | reverse complement strand
CAGCGGTCGGCAAGCGGTTAAAGGTTGCTAGACCCACTGGCTTACATCAACTTATGTTGAGCTGGAGCAGCTACATATGGATCGAAATCTGTCTCCTCACTGTTGAACCAACCAAACTTCAATCCATCTGGTCAGCTCAACATGCCAGTCTTGACCTGCACCTGCAGACCGGGAACTGTAACATCCCAAAGAAACTTCAGTTTTGGAGATGCTCTGCTAGCACTACACAGCCAGCCCACTGAGCCCAGTAGTACTCCAGTCCAGTCATTCCTGACTCCTGTCACTCGTGACTCCTACCTTTTTTTTCACTGGCTGTCCCGGACGGACCCGATCACAGCAGTCAGCAGGCTAGGTTTTCTCCTCCAGGTCCTCCTAGGTTTTCCTCCTCCTGCAGCGTCTGTCACCACTGGCTCCCTCTCTCCTCTCTGGCCTGTGTCACCTGCCGCCGCTGCCAGCTTCTTCTTGCTGCTGCCTGGGCTGATCTGGTGTGGTTCTCGCTCAGCGCTGCACTGGGCGGCCGTTGCACTGTCCCTCCCCCAGATAGTCCCTCGCTCTTTCTTCGCACCCACCGCACCGCACGCCTGGCAACCCCCCTCCACAGTGGGCGGCGACCCGGCGGCTCAGATCGGATTCGCACAGCCAGCACTGCAGAGAGAGTGAGTGAGCCAGGCAGGGGCAGAGAGCTGCGAGTGCTAGCGCGCCCCCCCAGATGTTGCGCCCGGTGCGGCCGGCCCCCCCTGCACCCCCCACGCTACGCCTCTGCACCCATTTAAGGCCTGGTTCACACATATGTGGCTTACACCGCATCCAATTCGCAGACCATCTGAAAGCATGTTGTTGTCAATGTGTCAGGTTCACATATGTGCGTTGCATTCGCTCTCCCCATTACACAGACAACGGGTCTCCTATGTGGTTTCATGTGTTATACGCTTTTGGACTTTTATATGGAGACGTTTTATGCGCTGCACTTATTGTTCTTTTATTGTTACTGGAGAGTTTGTGATTGCTCTTAGTGTTCAGCTTGTAACTCAGGTTTATATAGCTTGTCTTTTGCGCTGATTGCACATATTTTGTACGTATTATTATTATTATACAGGATTTATATCGCGCCAACAGTTTACGCAGCGCTTTGCAATGTAAAAGGGAGACAATGCAGTTACAATACAAGAAAATACAAGAGGAATAAGATGGCCCTGCTCAGAAGAGCTTCCAATCTTCTAGGGTGGGGTAGGTAGTACAAAAGGCTCTAAAGCCTCGTACACACGGGACGACGATCGCATTCAACACGTCGTACTCACGACCGTTGTATGCGAAATCGATCGTTTGTGTGCGTGCTTTCAACAGTCGAACATACGACGGTCGTACATGGGAGGTGTATGAGCAAACTACAAAACTTGGTCGTACCAACAAGCTCGCATACGACCATTGTATCGTGTGTAGAGCAGTTGGGTACAACAAGTTGTATTGTGCTAAACACGCATGCGCCAAGTCCACTTCAACTAACACAAAATTAGATGAAGGAGCCCAAAGGGTGAGGCTACGATACCAGCACTTCCTCTTTATACACTCGTTCGCGTCATCACGTTCGGCCGGCCGCAAGTTGTATGTTCGACCGTCGGGTGCACGTCAGTATGCTATTTACATTATGCAACATACGATTTGCGACGATCGTATGTACGATAGTCGTCCCGTGTGTACGGGGCATAACTATAGGGAAGGAGTTGATGGAAAGGTAAAAGATTAGTTGAAGGTGTGACAGGCTTCCCTGAAGAGATGCGTATTCAGGGATTGCCTGAAGGTAGCAAGAGAAGGAGATAGACCAGTGGTTCTCAACTCCGGTCCTCAGGACCCACCAACAGGCCAGATTTTAAGTATTACCTTGGGGAGATGCAGACTAGAATACTGCAATCACTGTGCAGCAAATGATATCACCTGTGATGTATTTCAGTTATTCTACAAACCTAGCCTGTTAGTGGGTCCCAAGGATCGGAGTTGAGAACCACTGAGATAGACGGACAGGTTGAGGTAGAGAGTTCCAGAGGATGAGAGAGGCTCTTGAGAAATCCTGGAGACGAGCATGGGAGGAGGAGACAAGGGAGCTTGAGAGTAGGAAGTCTTAGGAGGAGCGGAGAGGACGGTTTGGGTGATATTTGGAGACAAAATTGGTGATGTAGCTCGGGGCAGAGTTGTGGATGGCTTTGTATGTTGTGGTTAGTATTTTGAATTTTATTCGCTGGGTGATTGGGAGCCAATGTAGGGATTGGAGGAGAGGGGTGGCGGTTGGTAAGGCGGATAAGTCTGGCAGCAGCATTCATATAGACTGAAGAGGGGATAGCCTATGGAGAGGGAGGCCAATGAGAAGGGAGTTGCAAAAGTCAAGAGATAACAAGGGGGTGAATGAGGAGCTTGGTGGTTTAATTTGTTAAAAGGTACACCTAGTGCTGCCCTTACCACCCACCCTCCCCATGCAGGGGACATGACAATGCCTGAGCCTGTTGTAAGATGAAGCTAGGGCATGCCTAAACTCCCATGCACGCCAGTGGAGAACTTGCGGTGGAATTCTGGTTGGTGCTGATGGTTCATAGCCTGCAATAGAAAGTATAGGCTGCCTATTATGTGCTAGTGCTGTCACATGCGTTTTTTTTTTTTTGTCTGCATGGGTTTGCTGTAAATTTGTCTACAACTTTCCATAGGATGGACAGATTCTCTTTAAATCATTTCAGAAAAACTTGAGCGGCATACTCATGGGAATACTTGTTGCAAATCTTTATAAACTGTAATTTGTGCTTGTTCCCTTTTCTGCCTTTTTTTTTCGCTACAGCGGCCGCAGAAGATGGAGCGTTGGCCTATAGACCTGTTAATATTGCTGCAGCTACCAGAAGCGTCCTAGTTTATCGGGCCGGCAAGGAAACTGACAAATTACTGTACTGCTGGAAATCATCAAATTGGAGAGTAAATGTATTCTGCTGACAGTCCATGGGCAATGCACAAAGCTGCTCCAATTTTATAGTCAGGAGGTTAAATGACATTTTGCACAAGCAAAGACTGTGCGTCTGTTATGGAGTCTTGCATATTTACTATGGACTTCCTGTTTGTATCCTTGAGTTATATGAATACTCCAAGAGAGGTGAATTTATTGAATTTATTCTATTACTGTAGATGTAAACCCAATCACTAAAATCTGATAAAGTCTTTAACCACATGACCTCCGGAAGATTTACCCCCAGGCCATTTTTACGATACGGCACTGCGTTACTACTGGCAACTGCGCGGTTGTGCGACGCTGTACCCAAATAAAATGTATCTCCTTTTTTCCCCACAAATAGAGCTTTCTTATTTGATCATCTCTGCGTGTTTTATTTTTTGCACTATAAATTAAAAAAAAAGGACCAACAATTTTGGAAAAAAAAAATGTACTTTTTGCTATAAAACATATCCAATAAAAAAATGGAAACATCTGTAATAGTATCTCTATGGTTCTTTGTGATCCAAGTGTGAAAAAAAATCAAACTTCTTCAAAAAGTTAGGCCAATATGCATTCTGCTACATATTTTTGTTAAAAAAATTCCAATAAGCGTATATTGATTGGTTTGCGCAAATGGTATAGAGCAGAGATAAGCAATTAGCGGACCTCCAGATGTTGCAAAACTACAAGTTCCATCATGCCTCTGCCTCTGGGTGTCATGCCTGTGGCTGTCAGAGTCTTGCTATGCCTCATGGGACTTGTAGTTCTGCAACAGCTAATTGCATATCCCTGGTATAGAGTCTACAAATTATGGGATATTTTTTGTTTATTTTTTTTTTCACTAGTAATGAGGGTGATCGGTGACTTATAGTGGGACTGCGATATTGTGGCAGATATTCGGACACTAACTGACACTTTTAACACTTTTTGGGGACCAGTGACACTAATATAGCAATTAGTGCTAAAAATATTCACTGTCACTGTACTAATGACACTGGGTATGGCGGCGTTTCCAAATGGTTGTAAATAAATACTGTATACTCAGAATGGTCTAGAGTGGTAAGTGGGGTACCCCAAGGCTCTGTCCTGGGACCAGTTCTGTTTAATTTATTTATAAATGATATAGAGCAGGGGTCCTCAAACTATGGCCCTCCAGTTGTTCAGGAACTACAATTCCCATCATGCCTAGTCATGTCTGTGAATGTCAGAGTTTTACAATGCCTCGTGGGATGTGTAGTTCCGCAACAGCTGGAGGGCCGTAGTTTGAGGATGCCTGATATAGAGGGTGGGATAATCGATCTCAGTGTCTGCTGACAACACAAAAATATGTAGGGCAATAACAACAAAGCAGGATATGGAAACTTTACCAGAGGACCTGAATACATTAATGGAGTGAGCTACTGTATGGCAAATGAAGTTTCAAATTGAAAAATGTAGGGTAATGCACTTGGGGGTTAAAGATATAAACTCAAGTTACTCATTAGCGGGAGAACCCCTAGGGCAGTGATGGGGACCCTTGGCACTCTAGATGTTTTGGAACTACATTTCCCATCATGCTCAACTACACTGCAGAGTGCATGAGCATCGTGAGAAAGGTAGTTCCAAAACATCTGGGGTGCCAAGGTTCCCATCACTGCCCTAGGGGCTTCCAGGATGGGGAAGGATCTAGGGGTCCTAGTAGAAGACAGACTGAGCAATAGCATGCAATGTCAAGCTGCAGCTACCAAAGCCAGCAGAATATTAGCATGCATTAAAAGGGGAATTTACTCCAAAGATAAAATGATTATTCTGCCACTTTATACATTTCTGGTTCAGCCTCATCTGGAGTTTTCTGTCCAGTTCTGGTCACCAATCCTCAGAAGGGATGTGGGGGAGCTGGAGAGAGTCCAGAGAAGGGCAACTAAATTAATATGGGGGCTGGAGGACCTCAATTATGAGGAACGACTACAAGCGAATTTATTCTACTTGCGAAATACAAATATCTCAACGGTGATCCCAGCTCAAGTATGAAACTTTTCAGTATTAGGGAGTGTAAGAGGACATGGGGCCACACAATTAAACTGGAAGATAAGCGGTTTAACCCTAAGTTGTGTAGGAGGTTCTTCACTGTTAGGGCAGTAAGGATGTGGAACTCTCTTCCACAATCGGTGGTGTCGGAAGGAAGTATGGATAGATTTAAAAGACTCTTGGACGTGCATCTTAGCAAAAAACAATATGCGGGGATATGGGAAATAATTTTTCTACACACACACACACCAACACAGGTTCAACTGGATGGACTGTTGTCTTTATTCAACCTTACCAACTATGTAACTATGTAATGACACTGGCTGGAATGGGGATAACACCAGGGGCGATCATAGAGTTAACTGTGTGCCTAACCAGTGTTTTATTATACTTTATGAGGTGCTTTTACTAGGGGAAGAGATTAAATTTATTCCCTGCTTTGCAGGGACACACATTTCATCTCTTCTCTCCTGTCAGAACAGCGATCTGCCTTGTTTACATAGGCAGGCCGCATTTCTGTCTCTCTGCGGGATGTTCGCCAGGTGCCGGCAGACATCGAGTCCACGGTACCCGCTGATAGGCTCCTGCTATGTGCAATCACGCGCCCCCTACCCAGAAATGTCAGATCACGTATATACAGTGCCTTGAAAAAGTATTCATACCCCTTTAAATTTTCCACATTTTGTCATGTTACAACCAAAAATGTAAATGGATATTAATGGGATTTTATGTGATAGACCGACACAAAGTGGCTCATCATTTTGAAGTAGAAGGAAAATGAGAAATGGTTTACAACATTTTTTACAAATAAAAAAAATGTGAAAAGTGTGGCCTGCATTTGTATTCAGCCCCCTTTACTCTGATACTCCTAACTAAAATCTAGTGGAACCAATTGCCTTCAGAAGTCACCTAATTGATGTAGCGCCCTCCTAGTTTGGGTACTAGTGAGTGTATATAGTTTTTGGCTCTCTTTGCTTAACAGGAGAGCTGACAGGTAAATTTATATGCTGTCTGCTTATCAGAGAGCCTGATTTAAGTAAGGTCTGCTCAGTGTGCTCTGGTGCTGTTTTGTGTGGTCTGGAGATGTTTTACCTTGTCCAGTAGTATGGGTCCCTATTGGACAGTGGGAGAAAACCTCAGCCAGTAACAGCAGGTGTATTTGAGGGTGGTTCTGACCAGTTAGCAGGGGAGTGGTGCTCCACTGCATCTTGGGTGAACACCTTCATATAAAAAGGAGCACATGGGCTCAAGGTTAGGAGTCCCAGCCCACCCAAGCCTGAGGGGTGAGGCGCATGTGTTTAGCTCCTGGCTGCTAGGCCCGAGGGCCTATCCAGGAGGCTGCCAGCTGCTAGGCCTAGTCGAGGCCTATCCAGATGCTGAAGCTTCAACCCACAGTTCTTTGAAAGCTGACAGAGGGAGGATGTCCTAGGATTCGGTCTGATACTGCAGTGGCAAAGTGTCGCTTGGAGGTTGGCAGAGAAGGGCTACCGACTGTCCCAGGACATGGTGTGAGTACAGATCTGTGAGAGAATCCTTGAGACTGTGTTGCTAGAATTTCCCCTGCCCTCATATCAGCTTAATTGGGTGTGCCAGCTGGAAAGGAGACACTGGAGAGTGTCTTGAAGAACAGAGCCCAGGTTCTGTCCGTACTGCTTAACAAGGGCCCTGTTCTGCTAAAATCAGCCTGCCATAACATGCCTTTGGTAGTCTGCTACCCTTAGTTAGAAAGGAGACACTGGCTGGTGTCTTGAAGAAACAAAGTCCTGCATGTCTTTTGTTGCTTAAAGATGGACTTGTTTCACTGGAGTCAATCTGCTGTGTGAAGCCACTGACCACCTGCTATACAGAGCCTAGGGAGAATTTGTCCTCAGTTACAGTCAGTTACTTGGAGCTTCCCATATCTATCCTTCTCCTATCCAAGTTCAACAATAAAGCATTGAAAATTATCCCCTAGACTGGTCATTGGAAACAAGCAGGATTGTGTGTGCACCTGGCTGTGTGAAAATGCTATTGTGACTGGCTACAGGATAATCAGAGGGAGGCCCGGGAACAAATACAAATTTCATTAGCAGCTCCTTCGGGGGTACCGCTACATTAGTAAATAGAGTCCACCTGTGTGTAATTTAATCTCATTATAAATAATACAGCTGTTCTGTGAAGCCCTCAGGGGTTTGTTAGAGAACCTTGGTGAACAAACAACATAATGAAGGCCAAGGACCATACCAGATAGGTCAGGGATAAAGTTGTAGAGAAGTTTAAAGCAGGGTTAGGTTATAAAAAAATATCCCAAGCTTTGAACATCATCACATGGCAAGAAGAAAGCCATTGTTGAAAGAAAGCCATAAGAAGTCCTGTTTGCAGTTTGTGAGAAGCCATGTGGGGGACACAGCAAACAAGTGGAAGAAGATGCTCTGATCAGATGAGACCAAAATTGAATTTTTTGGCCTAAAAGCAAAACACTATGTGTGGCGAAAAACTAACACTGCACATCACCCTGAACACACCATCCCCACTGTGAAACATGGTGGTGGCAGCATCATGTTGCGGGGATGCTTTTCTTCAGCAGGGACAGGGAAGCTGGTCAGAGTTCATGGGAAGATGGATGAAGCCAAATACCGGGCAATTTTAGAAGAAAACCTGTTAGAGTGTTAGAAGACCTGTGCCCAAGGACCTGTTGGCACTTTTTCACGCTTTTGCGCGTGCTTGTGCGCATTTACGCGCCTGTGCATGTTCGTGCCCAGAAGCGGCGCCAAACGGCCCTATGTAAGCTGAACACACCCTGCAGCAAGTGCTGTCTGATCTACAGCATTTGTGTGTGTTCCTGAAGTGACCTGCTTATTATTAGTATATTATACAGAATTTATATAGCGCCGACAATTTACACAGTGCTTTACAACTTGAGGGTAGACAGTACAAATACAATACACTTAAATACAGTAGGAATCAGAGGGCCCTGCTCGTTAGAGCTTACAATCTAAAAGGGAAGGTCAAGAGATACAAGATGTAATAACTGCGGGGGATGTGCTAATAGAGAAGTACAGTTGTTAGGTGGGAGCCAAATAGGCTTCTCTGAAGAGATAGGTTTTCAGGGATCATCTGAAGGTGGACAAACTAGGAGAAAGTTGGACAGATTGGGGTAGAGCATTCCAGAGGATGGGAGAGGCTCTGGAGAAGTCCTGGAGGCGAGCATGGGATGAGGTGACAAGGGAGCTAGAGAGCAGGAGGTCTTGGGAGGAGCGAAGAGATTGATTTGGTTGGTATTTTGAGACCAGGTTAGTGATGTAGCTGGGGGCCAGGTTGTGAATTGCTTTATAAGTTATCGTTAGGATCTTGAATTTAATACGTTGGTTGAGTGGCATAGGGGTGTAGCAGATGCCAAGCGGTTTTTAAGGTGGATGAGCCTGGCGGCAGTGTTCATAATGGACTGAAGTGGGGATAGACTATTTAGAGGTAAGCCAGTGAGGAGGGAGTTGCAGTAGTCGAGGCAAGAAATGACCAGGGAGTGGATTAGTAGCTTTGTGGTGTCATCGGTTAGGAAGGGGCGTATCTTGGAGATGTTGCGGAGGTTGAGGCGGCAAATTTTGGATATCGATTGGATGTGGGGCTGAAAGGTTAATTGGGAGTCTACGATTACACCTAGGACCTTGGCGTGGGGGGGCGGGTTGATAGTTGAGCTGTTGATTTTGACAGAGAAATCTGGGGAAGTGGCACATGGGGGAGGAAATATCATAAACTCAGTTTTGGATAGGTTGAGTTTGAGGAAGTGATGTGACATCCAGGCTGATATGTCTATCAGTAAGTTTGTGATGCGTGAGGAGACAGATGGAGAGATCTGGGGGGTTGAGAGATAGATTTGTGTGTCATCAGCATAGAGATGATACTGAAAGCCATGGGAGGCAATCAACTGACCCAGGGAGGTGTAGATTGAGAAAAGGAGAGGTCCAAGAACAGAACCTTGGGGGACACTGACAGAGAAAGGAAGAGGAGAGGAGGAAGTAGAGTTGTAGGTGACACTGAAGGAGCGGTGGGATAGGTAGGATGAGAAGCAGCTTAGAGTACAGTCACGGAGACCAAAGGCATGGAGTTTTTTGAGGAGGAGGGGGTGGTCCACTGTGTCTCAAAGGCAGCAGAGAGGTCCAGGAGTAGTAGTACAGAATAGTGTCCATTGGTTTTAGAAGTTATTAGGTCAGTAGTGAGTTTAAGGAGAGCAGTTTCTGTAGAGTGCTGAGGGCAAAATCAAGACTGAAGGGGATCAAGAAGTTTGTTCATGGTCAGATGGTCACTCAGTCGGTTGTAGACCAGTCTTTCGAGGAGTTTGAAGGTGAAGGGGAGTAAGGAGATGGGGCGTAGATTGTTAATATTGGTGGGGTCCAGTGAGGGCTTTTTTTTTTTTTTTTTTAAACAAAGTTTATTGAACATTTTTCAAAAATATACATCAGGACAACATCGAAGTTTAAGGCAGATAATGGTAAGGATTAGGTTAGTACTACAATATACATCGAGATATATATTTTTAACGAAAAAGGATTGGCACATCCAATGCACCACTCAGGGTTGAATGATAAAGAAAACAACTTGCAATCAAACAGGGCGCGGTTTGGTTGACTGACTGTTTTAAGTGGTGAGGGCTTTTTAAGGATAGGTGTGACTAGGGCATGTTTTAGAGAGTTTGGGAAAATGCCAGAGGAGAGGGAAAGGTTGAAAATGTGAGTTAGAGAATGTAGAATTGAGTTGGAGGGTGAGCGTAGCATTTGCGAGGGAGCAGGATCCAGGGGGCAGGTGGTTAGATGGGTGTTTAATAAAAGTTTAGCAACCTCGCTAATACTGGCAGGGTTGAATGTGGAAAGTAGTGATTGTATCTGTGGACTGGGGTGTTGAGTGGGGGTGGTTTGTGCGCATTGGAGATTTCCTCATGAATGTTATCAATCTTAGTTTTAAAGTGATTGGCAATCTCCTGGGCAGTGAGAGAATTAGAGGGTGGAGGCAGTGGAGGACAGAGTAGAGTGTTAAAGGTCGAGAAGAGTTGATGGGAACTGGATGATAATGTGTTAATGAGTGTGATAAAGTAGGTCTGTTTGGCAGTTTGGAGGCAGGAATAGTATTTTATGAGGGCAGATTTGTAATGTTTGAAGTCTTCTTGGAGCTTAGTCTTATGCCACAGACGCTCAAGAGCGCGGCTATGTTTTCTAAGACTTCTGGTGTTGTCCGTTTGCCAGGGTTGTAGGGGCCAGGGCCTGAATCTGCGTGTAGTAAGGGGGGCGAGCTTGTCTAGGGAGGATGACAGTGAGTTGTTGTAGACGAGTGTGGCTAGGTTGGGGCAGGACAAGGGTGAGATTTTGTCATATAGGTGGTCATTAGCAGAGTAGAGAAGAGAAGGGTTGAGGTGGCGAAGGTTTCTACGGGTAACTGTTAGGTGGTTGGAGGGAGAGGAGGTGGAAGACAGTGAAAGAGTGAAACTAATAAAATGGTGATCAGAGAGTGGGACAGGATTGTTGGAAAGGTTGCACAGAGTGCACAGATAGGAGAAGACAAGGTCTAGGGTGTTGCCGTTGGAGTGGGTAGGAGTCTGTATCCATTGCTTAAGGTCAAAAGATGAGGTTAGACTGAGAAGTTTAGAAGTAAGAGTAGTGATAGCGTTAACAGGGATGTAGAAATCACCAAGAATGATTGTGGGGATTTCAGAAGAGGGAAAGTGGGGTAGCCAGGCAGAGAAATCATCTAGGAAAGTTGATACTGGCCCAGGGGGCCGGTAAATGACAGCGACTCTTAGAGGAATAGGATAAAATAGACGGATGCAATGTGCTTCAAAAGAGGAGAGTGTCAGACAGGGAGGAGGGTGGAGTACCTGATAGGTGCTGCGTGGTGCAAGAAGGATTCCCACTCCATCTCCCTTCCGTACACTTGGTCTAGGGGTGTGTGTCCAGAGAAGGCCACCATGGGAGAGGGAAGCATGAGCTGTATTGTCAGATTCATGAAGCCAGGTTTTGGTAATGGCAAGGAGGTTGAAGGAATCAGTGATAAAGAGGTCGTGGAGGGCAGTGAGTTTGTTGCAGACTGAGCAGGCATTCCAGAGGCCACAGGAGAAGGGGAGGCTGGTATTAGGAATAAGAGGAATAGAGACCAAGTTCTGTGGGTTGCGGCTGCTGCCAGAGGTTGTTGGGAGATGGGAGCGCTAGGTAAAGACGGATGATGGAGGCCCAGGGTTTGGGGATATATCACCAGAGATTAGGAGAAGCAGGAGGGTGAGCGTGGTAATGTGGGAGTGTGATTTAAATGGAGGGGCATGTCTCAGAGTCCTGGTGGCTCTTTCAGTACTTGGATGTAGAATGAGAAGGAGTTGGTCGGAGCAGTAATAGGGAGAGGACAGAAGGTGGGGCGATATATAAAAGCTAGGTGGTGGAGAAGAGGGGTGAAGGTAAGAGAGTTTGAGGAGAGAGGACACAAGTGCCAGAAGGAGTGGTAGAGAATGCATGTTATAGAGTGGAAGGAGAGCTGAATAGGGAGACGGGGTCACCTGCAGGCTGTTGGGTGTTTGCAGTGTAGCTTTCTATGTATAATCGCTTTGTGCAATCGCTGAAGTGCAGAGCATGAAGTGCGAATCACTTGTAGAAAGCATCACTTCGAGAAAGCAGCCCCTGCAATGTGCTCCCTCAGCAATGTGCTTACCCCATAAGGGTGCTCAAATTTATACTGGTAAAAGGGTGGGGGTGGAAATTTGTTAATTAATCATGAGTGAGTGATTATAAGGATGCCTAACAATCAAGTGGACCTTTCACTTAAGAGAGACTAGAGTTGGGCCATAAAGATTGCAGCACATAAAACTTGGGTAAGATACTAGAGAAACAAAAACATTATAATAATGCACACAGAGGAACAGATGGAAGACGCCACATAGCATAGCAAAGGTGGGTGATTGCTTCAGCTGACACATACCATAGCAAAGATACATAGAGATTAAAGCAGAGTCCAGTTAAAGGTGGATGATTGCTTCAGCTGACACATACCTGTGAAGGGACAGAGAAAAAATGTTTACATGATGCAGAGCATGAAGTGCGTATCACATGTAGAAAGCATCATTTCGAGAAAGCAGCCCCTGCAATGTGCTCCCTGCTTATCTGTTGACCTGTTCCTGTGACCCGGCTTGTGTTGGCCTTGCTCTGATCTCCACCTGCACTGACCCCGGCTTTCACGACTACTCTTTTGCCTGCTCCCTTGTACTGCACCGCCAGCCAGTTGCCGACCCTGCCTGTACCACCATTCTTCAAGTCCCGCACGAAACCGGAAGAGCTTCTACAACTGTCTCCGGTGACCAACTCAACCCTCGTGCCATCCTCACTCCTGGACCTTCTGTTTACTCTATCAGGGGTTCACAAATCAGGGCCGCAAGAGAGGTTACCCCTGCGTAAGTCAGACTCCACCACCAGGTACGTGACATAGAGTCGGCAAAAGACTTGAGACTAGGTCAGAGGTTCACCTTCTAGTAGGACAACGACTCTAAACATACAGCCAGAGCTACAATAGAATGGTTTAGATCAAAGCACATTCATGTGTTAGAATGGCCCAGTCAAAGTCTAGACCTAAATCCGTATCTGTGGCAAGATTTGAAAACTGCTGTTCAGAGACGCTCTCCATCCAATCTGATAGAGCTTGAGCTATTTTGCAAAGAAGAATGGGCAAAAATGTCTTCTCTAGATGTGCAAAACTGGTAGAGACATCCCCAAAAAGACTTGCCGCTGTAATTGCAGCAAAAGGTGGTTCTACAAAGTATTGACTCCAGGGAACTAAATACAAGTGCACGCCACACTTTTCACATATTTATTTCTAAAAAAGTTTGAAAACCTTTTATTATTTTCCTTCTACTTCACAATTACAGTATATACTGCTGATGAGAAAAGGTATTTAGCAGTTTATATTTACTAAAATAATTGAATTTCCATGTCCTGAGTACTGTGGCAGACCAGATATAGTGAATGCAGGGTCCTGGGTTTACTAACACCTTAAGATCTATAGATAAGCATTATCTGATTATTGCATATGTCCAGCTATGACTAGTTCTCTTTGAGTATTTTTGCAAATGAAATATATCATGTGGTGAGCAGAACTAGCCTTGAACCCCTAACAATGAGTAATATTCAGCTTCCATTGAGATATTAAAGATCCAGATATCTGATCAGATTGTGTTTGGAAAAAAGTAATTCAAATCGTAGATATACAGATAGGACACAAAGGGAATATTACCTTTGGTAACTTTAATAAAACAAGATTGACAAGCTGAAAATGATCTAACCCCCTGATCTCTTCTTTTCCTATAAGAATCTAGAAAGAACAAGCAAACAAAAAAACAAATAACTTTAATAAAGAGATAATACATAAATAAGAGAATAAATGTCACATATTCAAATCTGGCAAGAACATATTTGAAATAAGCAGGAAAAGTAACATAGTTTGACTTTGAAGATCCAGTGTAGATTGATTGTGGAGACTAAATTAAGAGCTTGTCATCTCATGTCATCTCATTGATGTTCATCACAGTTGCGTCTGCCATCTTGACATTCTTGACATGGTGCTAGCATCATGGCAAGCATCAGTCACTGTCAAGAAATCACAGAGCAGCTCCTGGGTAGGATAACTGACCATGTTGAGGTGTTTCCTACCACATTCTCCCTGACAAGTGTGTGGCACCATAAGGTGAGATGCTAGCTACTGTATGTTGAGTAGGGATGAGCAGAGTACTTTCATATCAACTAATTTCCACAGGTCTGAACCCTGAAAGATAATGCAGGAGACTAGCAAGACCACCACCGGGTATTTATGATATTTTTAAAGAGACATGAGCAGACATGGTGAATAAAAATCAAATTTGTCTGATTAGAGTAGTTTTACGTACATTTTAAATGCATTTGTTTAATAGCAAGTAGTACTAATGAGCAAACTGAGCAAACTGTTGCTGCTGGATGACAGTTTCTTGCCCTCTAGCTTGTCCACACACAATGCAGACCTGAGGGGTGGCGTGACTGACCACATATAGTCATGACCATATAAAGTCATTGATGTCAGTCAGTATTCCTGCCAGATTTGTTGGCATTCAGCAGCCGGCCATGGAGCTCTCATTTGTATCAAGGGTGCAATAGAGATGATCGTTGTTGTGACAGACTCCAGACATCCTGTTGGGTATTTCCGCCAAGAAGACCTGCAAATCTGGCTATAGTTACCCCAATAACTAGGCAGTACCAGTTTTGGAGTAAACCAGAATCAACTCTTTATTTGAACAAGTATACAGGCTTTTATACACTTGAGAAAGACATTCCCCTCTCCTGATCATGTTACCCTAACAATACAACTGTAACTAGAAACATAATTAACTAGTCATTCAAACCAGCCCAGGTGCCCAGACTTCTCAGCCCCTACAAGCGTGAATACAAAGGACACAGCATTACAAGTATAAGTACACAGCCCATATGGGTAGTGTGCTAGTAGACAATAGCTGAGCTAATTAACACAATAAACAATGGGTGAAAGACCCTTAGGAGGTTCACTAGACATACTTGCAATAAACACATTGTATCATAGCAGACAGCCCCAGACAGGTGGCTTGCTGATGACATCAGCATCAGCTATGAGTCCCCAACAGTGTGAAGCAGTCACTATTTTTAATAGGGCAGTTAGGCCCTATACAGGGACCCGAGGCCTAGAGTCCCAGAATCTATGTGTCTTGGGGGGGTGTGGGCTGAATCCAAAGTAACATTGCTCCAAGGTTCCCCAAGCATACACCTCATGAGTAGTGTTCCCTTAAAATCCAGGGCCCATATTCAGTAGGCAAGAGGCTAGCATTCAGTCCCCTCCAAAAGCCTCTGTCCCGGCCGAGTATATCACATTTGTGGCTCTCGTCAATAGGACATCAGTCATTTGCTGGACAAAATGATTGACAAAAATGGACATTGGATTTACATTGTGGGTGTCATATATTTGTATGCAGAGCCTGAGATGATGAGGATGGTCTCTTAAACAGCACCAGTCCCAGCACACCTGGATGGTGGGACAGGGACTGCAGGAGGGAAGGAAAGGCACAAGTTCTAAGGTGTAGATGCTGTAAGCAGGAGCGTGGGAGCACTGATAGCTGACAAGCAGAGGTACAGCTGGTGATGCACCATGAATAAGCCAAGTCCAGGTGATGGTGGAGTCAGGTCACACACCTGATTAAGCAACAGTTTAGTGGAAGGATACCAGGACGTAAGCAGAATTAGAGCCAGGAACATGCAGAAGTTGGTAACAATCGGGTAGGGAGGTGCAGATTCACTAGGCAGAAGTGTGGTCAGTAGTACAGGTCTGGGTTGGTAACAGAGGCAGACAGCAAGCATGAGCAGGCAAGGGTAAACTGAGAGCAAGATCAGAGTGGAGGCCGAGTCAGTAGCAGGATTAAGAATGTGTATCCTGAACTGGATCACAAGAACAAAGCTGAAGACCATACAGCAAGAAACTAGTGCAGAGTTCATAAGTCGCCTGGCGGCAGTGGACATGCATGCACATTCATGTATGGGCATGCTTATATGTGTGGGCAATGCCATACGTGGAGTCCATCTTCTAAACCAAAGAAATGTGCATGTCTATGCCTGTGCAAACGCATTAACCAAACAGTGACTTTTAGCCTAACGGCTGTCACCTTACTCCTAACAGTGAGACATTTTTTTTTTAAATGGTGATAGATGGTGCGTATTTATTTACTTTGTTAATTTTTTTTAAGGAATGAGTAGTAAAACTTACTAGTCAATAAACGAATTACTTCAGGCAGCAGCAACTGGAGATTCAGGGGGCGAACTGGTCATATCTGGTCATTTAGTTTGCCCATTCAAACTACACACAGCTTTGGTTCAGACCCAAATCAGAAGCTCATCCCTAGCAAGCAGTGTAAGTTCCTGAATTTGAAAGAGGCTTATAACAACTCCTGTCCTTGTACAGCAGAGCTGACAGCAGGAGAAGCAGCACAAGGGGTCAATCAATTGTGCTGCAGTGCAAAGAGTAGAGAGCGTGTGGGCGAGGCCACTCGCCTTGGGAGTGAGGGCACCTTTCGTCATGCACGCGCTCATCAATGTCTGGGAAAGTTGATGCAACTTTTACATAAACATCTTGTTGTTACAGTTCAACATGAACATTAACAATAGAAGCTCCCTATCTATCTCTAATTGGCTGCTCAGGCATACCTTCACAAGGTAGTAGTCCATGTTTGGTGCTCTCCGGGGCTGGTAGATCTCCGGACTCCCAGTGCCTCCAAAAGAATGCAAGGAGCAGCAGTCCTGCTCTGCAGCAATCACAATGTTCTCTCTCTGTGTGGGCTGAAGCTCCAGAACCCAATCTTCCTCCCTTTTTTTATATTACAGGAGGGTAGGCTGGAACCAAAAGCCCGGGAACAGCAGCACACAACATTAACTCTTTCTCCCAGCCTGGGCCAGCCACTCTCTAGCTAACAAACTGTAGGCCACCTGCCTAAGCAAAGTGACAGAGAGACAAGCTTATCAGTCTGCTACTTCTCCTTTCATAGTCTAGATACATAGGCTGGAGGTCTCACATTCTATAATTCAGTTTTTGCTTCCAGTTCAGCTGCATCCAGCTCCAGCCATAATTAAAGCTGAATTGTAGGTATGGATTTTTTTGCATAGAGACATTGGTCAACCTTGAACCAATGTAAGTGTAGTACCCCCTTGTGTACATAGTTGGCAAATTTAGTTGGACTTCACTTTAGTCTGTGAAGTCAGTTTAATTGGGGTCAAGTAACGTTCAGTGTAGTTTAGCTGGCAGGATAAGTCTCTGTTGCCTTCCCCTGGTTTCTGGAAACTTCTGGTAAGTTCCAGAACTCTAGGCAGAAGATGCCAGAGAGAATGAGTGAGAAGGAAGGAAGCTGAGAGGAACCCTCACCCCCTTCATCCTCAGCCAGGCTTGGCTGAGACACCCTGGGAGCACATGGAACGTGGAGGCCTGACCAGAAGTTACCATCCCTGCTACAGAACTCTATGGAGTGAGTAACCCCTGTTTATTCATCATCCACAGCCCATAGCAGAAGGCAGCCAGGTGCAATATCAAGCTACCCATTTTGGAAGGACTGCTTTTGCCAAACCTTCACCCTCTGCTTGGGAAGGACGTTGCTGAAATACCAGTACTGGGAATAGTATTGGAACTGTTGCCAGTCTATTTGGAAATAGTCTTGCATAGCAACAAGTTTGAAGTTGGAATACAAATACAGAGTAGCTGCAGTTGTCCTCAAAGGATTTTTGTCAAGTTCTTGGCATCCCATACCTCCCTATACACCATCCACGTTGTTTTCCCCAAAAAAACAAAGCCCTTGGACTGGTTTACTGACTTTGCGTGTGCTTTTTCGAAAATGCATGTTGTCTGGCTGTGCAGAAGGGGGACCCAAAATCCAGCGGGCCCTTAAGGGGGCAGTGCTACATAAGTATGCATGTCCCATAACTGGCTGATCCGTATGGAAGTGGAGAAGTGCTGTAGTAGCCACAGCTACTACAGTGATTCTTGTTGTCTTACAGATCTTGTGCCATGCATCTGCCCTGCTGCATAGCGAACACAGGGGGAGGGGGAAGGATTGAGAAAAATGCAAAACGTTCTCTGAATGGCCACAATACAGATAATATACCAATGTTAACCATTGTGCTTGGTCAAAAAAATGTAATATAATATATGCAGTCTATTGATTAGTTCTTTTAATAGGGGAAAGGCAGGTATAAATTCCCCATCCAGTGATATGAAAGTGCTCGTGCTCAGATGGATAAAGGTGCTGAATTCGTGCTTGCTGTGCCCCACATGGATGTGCACTCACCCCTCCATCAGTGACCACCTATCTCTAGCGTGGTCTGGAAAGGCTTGTTGGGGGGTGTCCCCATGGGTTATCCTGTAGTGGTGCACCTCCAGCTATTACTCCTTCACATAAATGGCCATAGATGAGGAAAGAAAAAATCTCATAGTGCAAGTATCGTTTATGGAGAGGGATCCTCAGCTCCTGGCAATGTGATGATCACCCAGTACATTGCCAGGAGCGGAGGACACCCCCAACAAGCCTTTCCAGACCACGCTAGAGATAGGTGGTCACTGGAGGAGGGGTGAGTGCACATCCATGTGGGGCACAGCAAGCACAAATTCAGCACCTTTATCCATCTGAGCACGAGCACTTTCATATCACTGGATGGGGAATTTATACCTGCCTTTCCTCTGTTAAAAGAACTAATCAATAGACTGCATAGTTCTTAGCATATGTGAATCCAAATCAACACCCCAGAAGACAATTTTGTAGTCGAAACGCGTTGGGTTTTGGTTCCCCTCAGATATTGTTACTAGATGAGCTCATTTGCTGCTACTTTTTGTAAGTGTTTTTAACCTTTTTTAAATAAAAGTGTTCAAATGGTATTACACTATGGGGGTTTTCCTTTTTCTTTTTATCCATTGAGTTGTTCAATACACGAACCAAGGGCAACCTCAAGACTATTCCAGCACTCTGCAGAGATACTCTGAATACTGGGGAGTTCCACTGTGGATATTGAGATCACCCTCTGAACCAATTTCTTTCTGGTTTCTTACCAGCATCTGGTAAGCAGGCTATTTCATAGATTTTGGTGTCGGAATTTTAGATTGGATTCATGTTTTATCACCAAGTTTTGTTGGACATTTAAGTTTTATTCTCATTCACTTATTATTGACTATTTACTTGGACTCAGAGTCACGACATTCTATTCACTTTTGATTGATTATTGATTTGGATTCACATATGCTAAGAACTATCAACAGTCAGAGTTTGTTTGTCATAAATATCAGTATCACCATGTCACTTGATATATGACTTCCCACTAGCGCTGCAATTTTGTTTTCCATCTTTGTCACAAATTGATCAGTTTGTTTTGCGTGCTGCTGGTTTTTTTTCACTTTATTTTGTGTACACTAGGGGGCGCGGGTTTACACCTGTTTTTGAATAGACTGCATATATTATATTACATTTTTTTGACCAAGCACGGTGGTTAACATTGGTATATTATCTGTATTGTGGCTGTTAGCTATTGTACCACTGCAGCTGGTCATACTTCAAAGGACTTGTAAGTATCTGTAATCTGTATACCTTGTATATTCAGCTTATTTACTTACTGTGATTTTTACTGACCCTCATATTGTTAGTTGTCATCGGAGGCGCTGAAGTATTTTTAATATCTTCAAGTTCTCTGAATGGCGCCTGTGTCGAGGGAGGGACCTGCCAAAATTTGAGCACAAAGGAGGAAAAACACTAAAGCAAAAGACTCAGCATGCCAAGGTGAACAGACTGGCTTATTTGTGAGGATGGTGGCTTTAAAAAGGGGTCTGTGGCATGTCATCTAGATTAATGGATTATCCACTGCTTGATAAGAAACTTGAAAATATCCATTTCACCACCTTTAATTGGTGGAGGGAAGGTATGTAAATCTGTTGCCAATAAGAGTGGCATGTTAGAAGAGAGTGTTTTTTTAAGATACTAGCAAATTCCTTATTGTTATACAGAATTACAAGTTATCAGAGTAACCTGAAGAGATATAAAAGAAAAGGACTTTACCTAAAAGATTCTTATCAGAGAAACCGCTGCCGGGAAAGAGCAGAGGGATTTTCACAAAATCTATTTTTTTTTTCTGAAGATTTAACAATTTTGTCATTTGCAAAACAACTATTTTTTTATTTATCCACTTAAGGACCAAGCCTATTCATGTCATTTGTTGTTTACAAGTTAAAATCTGTATTTTTTGCTAGAAAAAAAAAAATGATACATAATTTTTTGAGCAAAGACTTTGGAGAATAAAATGGCATTCATTGCAATATTTTATGTCACACGGTAAAACGAAACAGTAAAGTTAGCCCAATTTTGTTTGTAAATTTGAAAGATGATATTAGGAGAAAATAGATACCTAACATGTTACAGTTTAAAATTGCGCACACTTGTAGAATGGCGACAAACTACAATACTTAATATTCTCCATAGGCGACTCTTTAAAAATGTTTAATGGCTACCAGTTTAGAGTAAGAGCCGGTTCACAAATAGGCGATCCGACTTGCGGGGCGGCTCGGTGCGACCCCACACAGTGCGACTTCAGCGTGGCTTGCAAACAACTTCTGTAATAGAAGTCAATGCAAGTCGCCTGAAGTCACCCCAAAGGTAGTACAGGAAGGTTTTTCTAAGTCTTGAGTCGCTCCTTTTAGAACGGTTCCATTGCAATGCATGGAGGCGACTTGTCAGGCTTGTGATAAAGGCCAAGCGGCTGCTTAGCCGCATCGGTTGTTGTATTTCCGACTTTTGCAGTGTGTGACTGTACATACGCATACTGTATGTATGTATGTATGTATGTATATGTACAGTCACGCACTGCAAAAGTCAAAAATAAGGAAGAACATTTGAAATAATAATAGCTTATTATAATTTATAATAAGTTAAAATAATAAATTAATAACGTATTATTTCAAATGTTCTTCCTTATTTCCGAATTTCCGAAATTCTCGAAATAAGAAAAACATTTGAAATAATAATAAATACCTATTAAATTATAGGTATTAGAATTTTCTTGAAAATATGGCTATTAGTGATAAATTTCATATTTAAGTTCACTAACAGCCAAACTTTCAAGGAAATTTCAATACCTATAATTTAATAGTTATTTATTATTATTTCAAATGTTGTTTCTTATTTCCAAATTTCGGAAATAAGGAAGAATTTTTGAAATAATAAGTTATTAATTTATAATTTTAACTTATTATAAATTATAATAAGCTATTATTATTTCAAATGTTCTTTCTTATTTCAGAATTTCGGAAATATGCATATGTACAGTCACACACTGCAAAAGTTGGAAATAAGGAAGAACATTTGAAATAATAATAGCTTCTTATTAGTTATAATAAGTTAAAATAATACATTAATAACTTATTATTTCAAATGATCTTCCTTATTTCCGAAATTCGGAAATTTGGAAATAAGAAAAACATTTGAAATAATAAATACCTCTTAAATCATAGGTATTGGAGTTTTCTTGAAAATATGGCTATTAGTGATAAATTTCATATTTAAGTTCACTAACAGCCAAACTTTCAAGGAAATTCCAATACCTATAATTTAATATTTATTAGTTAGTTATTATTTCAAATGTTCTTAGCTATTTTCAAATTTTCGGATTTCCGAATTTCTGAATTTACGAATCTTGTATTTTCGGCTGTTCCGATTGCCGAATTTCTGAATTAACGCAATTGCCGAATTACCGCGAATTTCCGAATTACTGCAATTGGCGAATTATAGCGAATTTCTGAATTACCGCAATTTTCAGAATTTCCGATTTCCGAATTTTTTAATTTCCGAATTCTGAATTTTTTTAATTTCCAAATTCCACATTTTTTGAATTTCCGAATTTCCGAAAAACGAAAAAAACAAATTTTTTAGCCATGCACAAGTCTACTTTGCCCAATGCCCTGCATGCACTTTTATGTTATATATGTCATTCTTTCTGCCTGGAAACTTGAGAGTGTCCATGGCAACCAAAAAGCGTCCCTTTACATCAAAAGTGGTTTTTGATCAGCTAGAAAACAGCGATAGTAAATAAGAATCATTTGCAGGATTGAGTGATACTGTTTTGGGGGAAATTTATCATCAGACACTGAAAGTGACGACAGCGACAATTCTGCAACTGAGCAAATTTCAGTGTTTTTGGTTTAATTACATTATTGAATACATTTTATTACTATTATATTATTATTTATTGATTATATTATTATTTTTGATAATTATTTTTAGTTATTTATTATATTTTATGATTTCTTGTTTCAAACTTTATCATACCCGGGATGTCTACTAGACTCTTGTTTGGACAGATTTAAGTGAGTTATTCCTAAGAATTACAGGTCTACAATATAAAACGCCAAATTTCCATGCAAAATAATCGTACCCTAGCATTACTGGTTGTGGCCATCTTGAGTAAGGGCACATGATTCATGTAGCATTTACAGTGCCTTAAAAAAGTATTCATATCTCTTGAAATTTTCCACATTTTCTCATGTTACAACCAAAAACGTAAATGTATTTTATTGGGATTTTATGTGATAGACCAACACAAAGTCGCACATAATTGTGAATTGGAAGGAAAATGATAAATGGTTTTCAACATTATTTACAAATAAATATGTGAAAAGTGTGGGGTAGATTTGTATAGCGCCCCCCCTGAGTCAATACTTTGTAGAACCGCCTTTCACTGCAATTACAGCTGCAAGTCTTTTTGGGGATGTCTCTACCAGCTTTGCCCATCTAGAGAGGACATTTTTGCCCATTCTTCTTTGCACAATATCTCAAGCTCTGTCAGATTGGATGGAGAGCGTCTGTGAACAGCAATTTTCAAGTCTTGCCACAGATTCTCCAAGATGTTTCATAACTGAGTCCCCCCCGCGATATGTTTAGATGGGGTGTGAAAAGTGTATAAATAAACATTTATTACAACTTTTGGTAAATAGTAAAAGGAAGGTTAAGTGTTAATACACGCTGAAACACAACCAGATAGTGTATTTTAGGGTTATTTTATGTAAATGCAAAAACCAACATTGTACTCTTTTACACCTTTTAAAGTTCTCTATACTTATGAAAAAATTCCGTGACATTTACGATGTACTTAGTACACGGGAATGAGTTCTACCGGTGTTGGTCATTACGATCCCATGCTA
>BLSH010236965.1:736233-772293 GCA_018402905.1 Glandirana rugosa | reverse complement strand
TTTTTTATGGTTTTTATGGTCAGTAAAAACCAATACCGGGTGAGCTGCCCCTTCCAGGAGGTACCGCCATTCCTCCAAAGCCGACTTGAGGGCCAGCAATTCCCTATCACCGACATCATAGTTCCAGCAAGATGGTGCACCACCACATTATGGGTGTCAGGTCCGAGCATTCCTAGATGAACAGTTTCCTGGAAAGTGGATTGGTCGTCGTGGGCCAGTTGAATGGCCCCCAAGGTCTCCCAATCTGACCCCCTTAGACTTTTATCTTTGGGGTCATCTGAAGGCAATTGTCTATGCTGTGAAGATATGAGATGTGCAGCACCTGAAACTACGGATACTGGAAGCCTGTGCTAGCATTTCTCCTGCGGTGTTGCTATCAGTGTGTGAAGAGTGGGAGAAGAGGGTTGCATTGACAATCCAACACAGTGGGCAGCACATTGAACACATTTTATAAGTGGTCAGAAACTTGTAAATAACTCATGAAAGAATAAAGTTACGTTAAAACCAAGCACACCATTGTTTTTCTTGTATGATTCCCAATGAGTTTGATGTGTCACATGACCCTCTTCCTATTGAAAACACAAAAGTTGGATTCAAAATCGCTGACTTCAAAATGGCCGCCATGGTCACCACCCATCTTGAAAAGTTTCCTCCCTCACATATACTAATGTGCCACAAACAGGAAGTTAATATCACCAACCATTCCCATTTTATTAAGGCGTATCCATATAAATGGCCCACCCTGTACTTCATTGATCTTGGTAAACCACAGACACCACAGTTTTTAATGCTGTCTATGCCCGTGCTGGGGAAAGTAAACCTCTGTATTTGTCTTGGAGACCATTGCCACCAGGGCAGAGAGTAAGGGAATCTTTCACTATGGACACTGTTTAAGAGTGGGTTTCTCACCCTACCCTTAAATAAATGGCCCACCCTGTATCTCTCTCTCTCCTTGCATAGAAAAAAAAGTATGTGTAAAAAAATAATAATGATAAAAAAATACAAAAATACCTAGATCAAGGTTTGATCCAGATCAGGGCCAGAGTTAGTGTTTGGATGAAGGTCAGGGTCAGTATTTTATTATGGACAGGATTTTTTTTTTAAGCACTTAAGGTCTGCCCCACGCAGATATACTGCAGCATGGTGGCCCTCCTTCGCAGAATCACATACAGGTACGTAATATTGTGCAGTGGGTCTGAGGTGTGCGTGCGTGCCATCGGCAAGCTGCTCCCGCTGTAATTGGACACAGTGGGAGCCAATCAGCGAGGACAGCAACCGCGATGGGCACCGGCACCTCATGGTCATTCACAGGAGAGGCAGAACAGCCGGTAAACAAGGCAGACTGCCGTTCTGTGAGGGAGGAAGATGGAGATCTTGTGTTTCTGCTAAGCAGAGACACGGATCTCTGTATTCCTCCAGTCACAGCACCTCCACCACAGTTAGAAAGCACTCCCTTGGAGCACACTTAACCCTTTGATCGCCCCTGATGTTAACCCCTTCCCTGCCACTGTCATTAGTACAGTTACAGTGCATATTATTTAGCACTGATCACTGTATTGGTGTCACTGATCCCCAAAAAGTGTCAGTTAGGTCCGATTTGTCCGCTGTAATGTCGCAGTCCCACTGAAAATCACTGACCGCCACTATCACTAATAATTATTATAAATAATAAACAAAAAATTCCATAAACCTATCCCCTACTTTGTAGACGCTATAACTTTTCGCAAACCAATCAATATACGCTTATTGGGATTTTTGTTACCAAAAATATGTAGCAGAATACATATTTGATTTTTTACATTTTTTATTGGATGTGTTTTATAGCAGAAAGTAAAAAATATTGTTATTTTTTTTCAAACTTGTCACACTGTTTTTAGTTATAGTGCAAAAAAATAAAAACTGCAAAGGTGATCAAATACCACCAAAAGAAAGCTCTATTTGTGGGAAGAAAAAGGACACCGACATTGTGTACAACGTCGCACAACGGCGCAATTGTCAGTTAAGTAAAGCAGTGCCGTATCGCAAAAAATGGCCTACTTATGAAGGGGGGGGGGGTAAACCTTCCAGGGCTGACGTGGTTAATTAGTATCAGTGTCAATGTATTTTCAGTAGGATAAAAGTAAAAAAAGCAAAATGCGCACTACTGTTTTTGGGATGTATTATGGGTACAAAAAACAACTAACAAACACATATGTGGTATTGCTGCGATCATCAGGAGCAGGAGAATTTAATTTGGGTTTTTCTTTGGTATAAGGTTATGGTAGTAGAAAGAAATATACAGCTACATTTTTAAAAAATATTTTTTTTACTATTTTAGGCCAGTTTACCTTTGATTATACAGTAGAACCTTGGATTACGAGCATAATCCATTCCAGGAGAATGCTTGTAATCCAAATCACTTGTATATCAAAGCAAGTTTCCTTATAGGAAACAATGGAAACTCAGATAATTCGTTCCACAGTGACTGCTTGTCTATGCAGTACTGTATGTGGCCAGAGGTCTGGGGGCACTGGTGTATGCAATACCGTATGTGGCCAGAGGTGTGGGGGCGCTGGTGAGCCTCGGAGATGCTCAGAAGCATTTGGAAATGCTCGGAAACTGTTTACACTTTTGGTATTTCCAAATGCTTCTGATGGTCTCCAAGGCTCACCAGAGCCCCCACACCTCTGCCCACATGCGGTATTGCATGCACAGAGGCTTAATCCTGCTCATTTTGCGAGACAGCGCTCGCAAACCTAGTCAGGATTTTTTTTTAAAAATGCCCGTCTTTCAGATGCTCGTTAACCGTGTTACTCCTGAACCAAGGTTCCACTGCATATATATAAAAAAAATAGGAGATATCCATTACAATTTACCACCAAATGAAAGTCTAATTTGTTCTGAAAAAAATCCAGTATAATCTACCTGGATCCACAAAGTGGATGTGATGATGATGGGTTTTACTAATGCATGTCAAAGTTGCAAAATTGTGCTTAGGCATTAAGATTTGTTAGGCATGAAGAGGTAAAAAATAGTTGTATCAATTGTTGATGTTTTTAACCACTTCAGCCCCGGAAGGATTTCCCACTTTAGGACCAGAGCCCTTTTTGCGATTCGGCACTGTGTCGCTTTAACTGACAATTGCGCGGTCGTGCGACGTTGTACCCAAACTAAATTTGCGTCCTTTTTTTCCCACAAATAGAGCTTTCTTTTGGTGGTATTTGATCACCTCTGCGTCATTTCTGATTGCCGCTATAAACAAAAGAAGAGCGACAATTTTGCAAAAAAACCCAAATTTCTTACTTTTTGCTAAAATACAAATCCAAAAAAAATATATAAAAAAAACATTTTTTTTCTATCGGTTTTGTTCGATTTATATTCTTCCTCATATTTTTGGTAAAAAAAATCGCAATCAGCATTTATTGATTGGTTTGCGCAAAAGTTGTCGGGTTTACAGATGATGAGAATTAATTTCTGGGGTTGTTATTTTTTTTTTAATTTTTTACTAGAAATGGCGGCAATCTGCGATTTTTAGAGGTACTGCGATATTGGGGCGGACATGTCAGACCATTTTGACACTTTTTTGGGACCATTGGCATTTATACAGCGATCAGTGCTATAAAAATGCACTGATTACTGTGTAAATGCCATTGGCAGTGAATGGGGTTAACCTGCAGGGGGCGCTCTAAGGGTTAACTGTGTTCCCTGGGCGTGTTCTAACTGTGTGTGAGCTGCCCTGGCTGGGGAAAGGGGATGATCACAGCTTCCATTTACAGGAAGGCTGTGATCATTGCCCTTCCCCCTTCAACAGAACGGAGGTCCGTGTTTACATACACGGACCTCCGTTCTTTCAGTGCCATCGCGGGTAGCCGGCGGAGATCGAGTCCGCCCTACCCGCTCCCTGGCTCCCCCCGAACACAGTGAGCACAAAGCTAGTTATCGCGGCCGCCGTCCTGTGACGGCGGTTTGCGATAACGAACCACCTTGTCGCCGTCACGCTGCGGCGGGCGGTCGGTCGGCAAGTGGATAATATCCATGTTAATTTTATCTATAATGTTATCTTTAACTCCAAACCCGATACTCAAAGGTAAAATGTGTATTTTCTATAGATATTCATTACTTATATTGTGTTTTTAATGGAGGTTATATCTTTAACTAGAGAAGGTAGAAAATCCATAATTAGCGATAGTCTCTCATACAGTGTCAGCCTGTGTTACCTGTGCTGTTAATGAAGCTAACAAAAGAAAATAATGATTCTCAAATGCATGTTATCTTGTTACAGACAGAATAATTATCACAAAAAGAAAAAATGAATCTGCCTTTTTTTCCCGCAATTAACACAATGCATTGCGCTTTAACACGCATGAACTTTGGTGCGGTAATTAAGATTCAGGTATATCATTATAATGGCCATACCTTAAAATGATTTTATAAAACAAAACATTTATGCCCATAAAAAAGTAATAAAGTTGTTTATTTATTTTTTTTTAATTAGAATTTTTTTTTTTTTGTCAAACTAATCAGCTTGTAAAAGGTTAGTGGTTCTTAAGAAAATAAAAGGTAATTTTGTTTAAAAAGCCTTCAGGGCTTGGAACCAATTACACAACGGTAGCTCAGACATTCATTACGGCATTGATCCAGCCTCGAACAAGTGGGATCTGCAGAGAGCATCATGATAGCGTTATGTGCAGCTCATTAACCCCTCGCTTGCCAACGTTTGCAAAACGCGGTGCGCTGAGCTAACTTTGACTTTCTTCTTATTGACTATGAGCAGCAATAAGTGATGTTGGCTATTGGTAAATTACAGTTGTGAATAGGCATTCTGCTTTATTGTAACTTGAACCTCAACTGCATTTTTTTAAAATTTTGTTTAGTATTGATCATTATACGCTTTATAGTTTGTGGATGCCTGACTATCAAATTTACTCTAAATGGCCAAAAGGGTATGAAATCTCTTCTAAATGCTTCCAGTTCAGATGATTCTAGTGATTGGTACTGTTAAAGTGGATGTAAACCCTCACATATACCCAGTGAAGTGAACAGCCTCAGATGATACACAGAGATGAAACAAATCTCGCTGTATAAGTTTTACATGCATAGCTACTGTCTTTAACGTGCTATATTCTTTAGAGAGTGCACATTGTATTAGAGATTTTCTCTTCCTGTTCAGCATTGGGAGTGGATTCATGGCATACAGCCAAGACAGGTGATTGGAGGAAAGGCACACACCCCCACTCCACATTGGTAAAGGAAAGAAGTAATGTGCAGAGCTGTGCTGTGACAAGACAAGCTCTCTGCTAGAGTTGAAAAAAAGTCAGAACCCCATTGAATTCAATGGGGACCCGAACTTTTCGGCACAAAAATGACTGTAAAAGAGTCCTGGAAAGTGCTAGAGGGCTGCAAAAGGAAGTAAAATGATTTTAGAACAATAATCTGTCCCTTACAGCAACAGCAGGAACCTGACCCTATAGAATTAGAAGATGATTTTAGAACAATAATCTGTCCCTCTAAGCAGTAGACTCTACCTAGTCCAGTCATATCGTTCTGTAATGCAGGATGAGATGTTATTATATCTGCAATCTGTCCCTCACAGCGCTGGCAGCATCCTCTCCCTACACTACCCAGAGAGCATGTGACATGCAGCACTAAGTGACTCCAGCTTATAAAGAGGCTGGGTCACATGATGTACTGGCCAATCACAGCCATGTCATTAGTAGGCATGGCTGTGATGGCTTCTAAGGGCAAACCAGTGAAACGCTTGTTGATTGGCTGCCCTGCAGCTATTTAACAGGCGGGATAAAATACCCGAACCCAAACTTTTTTTCAAATGTCCGGGTGCGGGTCACGGACATCCCAAAGTTCAGTACGGACCCAAACTTTACAGTTCGGGTTCGCTCAACTCTACTGATGTATTAAATCATCTCATATACGATCTTATATTGTTCATTGCCTATTGTCTCCTACCTGTTTGGAATTTTTATAGCATATTTCAGATCTAAAAATGTTCCTTTTAGCTGCAAATCAGCAAATGTGATTTACCCCTGCTTAAAGATTATATGTAGTGAGTTTATATATATTGAATGAACAAGGGCAGGTACGCCTATCTCTTACAATCTTTATTGTAAAGCGCTGCGCAAACTGTTGGCGCTATATAAATCCTGTATAATAATAATAATAATAATAATAATCCCTAAAGTCTCGGAAACCTCATATGGACTCAGCATTGTCTAAAAGGACAAAACTATTGCTGTGTACTCTTGTTAGAAAACCCACAGTGCACTGGGAATATTATGTACATAAATAAAAACCAGTTCAAAAATGTTAAAAAGAATAAAATAATATTGACCCCAAATCATTATACTACACCTTTGAAGCCCAACGCCTAGCAAAACCTAAATTAAAATAGTCCATTGTGCAGCAATTACTATTTCTCCTCAGTCTTGATTCCAAACATCTCCTTCTTAAGCCATCTTGCAGTGTAATGGATCAAATTTACAATTTCCTCTATAAGCGGAGATCATTTTGAATCCTGGGGGTTAAACATTTTTCGTTATCTTCTTGGGCACGGCCCCCTCATTGCCACCTTGGGTTTTCAAGATTTTGGGGCCTATGAGAGGTGACTGGCTGCAACAAGCGTCACCTCCACCAACAGGAAGTGTCCACATCAAGCAGGCAGTGATGTGGAATATGAAGATGGACCCCATGAGGTAAAGCAAAGAAGAGAGAAGTATTGTCACACGACCGTGGTTTCAAGTAAGTAAAATGGTCCTTTGGATAGTATCAGAGTGCTAGCCAGAAAAAGACTGCGCAAAGACTTGGCACATTTGCAAATGCCCAACATGGCTGTGTTCAACTGGGCAGGAATGCGCACAGATGTATTGGAACAGCTCCAGGACGCTCTTATGCGCAGCGCACAATAGTTCC
Source organism: Glandirana rugosa (assembly GCA_018402905.1). Taxonomy (NCBI): domain Eukaryota; kingdom Metazoa; phylum Chordata; class Amphibia; order Anura; family Ranidae; genus Glandirana; species Glandirana rugosa. The sequence goes on along the minus strand of BLSH010236965.1, from coordinate 765,390 downwards.
TGGAGCCATATGGCCTATATAAGGATGGCAGATATACCCAGACATTGTTGATTGGTCTTCAGCTCTCTCTCTGTAGGCTCAGTATTCTTGGATCTCCTGTTACCAATCAGGTAACTACCTGCTACCTGGACTTGTCACTTGCTTCTCTGCTGGCTCTGACCTCGGCTTACTTCCATGGACTTGTTCTTGATTGCTCCCAGAGTATGACCCTGGCTTGCTCCTGACTACGCTCCTATTTATGCTTTTGCCTAATTACAATAACTGATCTCGGCTTCAGCCCCTGACTATGTCTCCTGTCCATCCCTTCTAATCTGGATCGACCTGCACATTCAGAGTGCCACCTGACCCAGCTGCCATTCCAGTCTGGCCCTGACTTCAGGAGGTGCCTCATCACTGTACAGTACAGTTGGCAACCCGTGCATCTTTGGGCTCAGCATCCTGTCACCACCTCAGGGGTGCTGTGCACTCAGCTGCAAGGGAAGCCCTCTCGTCACTTCGACCTCAGACCAGGTACGCAACAATTATTTTATTTTTTTTCATACCATGGTTAGTTAGCTAATATTTTTGGATTTCCTATCACTTGCTGTCTTGGTAACAATGGCCACCAGGACAAATGGAGAGGAACCTCTCAAACGGGGGGCACATTTGCAAATGCCCAACATGGCTGTGTTCAACTGGGCAGGAATGCGCACAGATGTATTGGAATGGCTCCAGGACGCTCTTATGCGCAGCGCACAATAGTTCCTGGAGCCATATGGCCTATATAAGGATGGCAGATATGCCCAGACATTGCGGATTGGTCTTCAGCACTCTCTCTGTAGGCTCAGTATTCTTGGATCTCCTGTTACCGATCAGGCTTGCTACCTGGACTTGTCCCCTACTTCTCTGCTGGCTCTGACCTCGGCTTACTTCCATGGACTTGCTCTTGTCTGCTCCCAGAGTATGACCCTGGCTTGCTCCTTACTACGCCCCTATTTATGCTTTCGCCTAATTACCATAACTGATCTTGGCTTCAGCCCCTGACTATGTCTCCTGTCCATCCCTTCTGATCCGGATCGACCTGCACATTCAGAGTGCCACCTGACCCAGCTGCCATTCCAGTCTGGCCCTGACTTCAGGAGGTGCCTCATCACTGTACAGTGCAGTTGGCAACCCATGCATCTTTGGGCTCAGCATCCTGTCACCACCTCAGTGTGTCACTTCGACCTCAGACCAGGTACGCAACAATTATTTATTTTTTTTTCATACCATGGTTAGTTAGCTAATATTTTTGGATTTCCTATCACTTGCTGTCTTGGTAACAATGGCCACCAGGACAAATGGAGAGGAACCTCTCCAACGGGGAAACAGACAGCAATCCCCCATCTCTTCTGTATCCAAAAAAAAAAGTATTTGCTTTGGCTACACCTTCTACCCGAGGCCTGGGCCTACACGACCTACCCTCAAATGCAGGTCTACTCTAACTTTATCTATGTCTTCTCTGTGCTTAGTCACAGTGACACATCCATCCAAGAATACGACAAGCAATGCAGCATAAGTCCGTCAAACCTTCATTGCTCAGATTTTAATAGACTCATGTAAATGAGCAATATAATAAAGCACTGCAGAGCTGATAGATCATCACAGTTAAGAGTTAGTCATGGAAAATCCATATTCTTCATAACTTCAAAGAAAGTAAAGGTTCAGATCTAATAAATGACAGCTTTTGCTGTTCTTATTTATCTGTTCCTGGAAACACATATTGGAATATGAAGGATATACTGACATGTTAACATTTCTTATTAACTGCTGCTTATTAAGGGGAATCTAGCTTTTTCAATAAACTCCTGGCAATCGATGGCTTGCAGTTTGTGTCTGCTGACGGCAGCCTCTATTGTCTATTCCACTTCGACTGTGATCCCTTAAATGACCAATAAAAATATAACTGACCCTTTTGTAATCATGCAAGTTAGTTGAGGTCGAGACTGACGGGAGAGTTTATTGTGAAGCACTGGGGAATACAAATCTCCTGACTTTTTGGTGGAAGACATTTTGCATTGCATGCATTTTGTAGCAGTATATGGTAGGGGTAACCAAAAGAAAGTGAACCTATGGCAAGGCTGTGGAAATAAAAGTATTAAATTCTTATCAAACAGTAAATTATTTTTTAAACTAGCCATAACTGACCTTTGCTGCAGGCATTGTGGAGCAATTATTTTCCAAAGTTGACAGCAGAAGTACTGAAGTAGTTTAAAGTGTTACTAAACCCACAACAGTGAAATCAGTCTGTACATGCAGTAAAGCATGCTTGTTATACTCACTGTGGAATTTAAGGGGTTAATCCTCTGCATTGTTTGATCCTGTGTGCACAGATCCTCCCCTTCCTGCACTGTCCTCCTGGAGAGGTCCAGATAATGCAGAGCCTTTGGAGTCACTCTGCACATGCTCAGTTTGGTGTGTATTGCTTTTTTTTCTTGCATGTGATCAGCACAGGGCCAATCAGCACTGTCCAGACAGAGGGTCAGGAGTCATGCAGCCTCATAGTACAGCTCGTGCAGTATGAAAACTCCTCCTACAAGCTTCACCAGGAACTGATAGAAATCACAAGACTGCTATATACTGCTGATGAGAAAAGGTATTTAGCAGTTTATATTTATGAAAATAATTGAATTTCCATGTTCTGTGTACTGTGGGAGACCAGATATAGTGAATGCAGTGTCCTGTGCTTAGTAACACTTTAAGATTTACTTTTAGATGATTCAGCTCACTCTGTTACCCAGTAGACATGTACGGTTAGTTTCGTTCTGAATAAAAATTCGGACAAATTTTAGCTTTATCAGAAATTTGGATGTATCCAAACTTCTGAATTACAATAGTACTGAATTTAAATGTATCCGAAATAACAAAAAAAAAATTGGATGAAAATCAAATCATTTTCAAATTGTTTTCGAATACTTTTCGAATTCGAATAGTTTTTGAATTCAAAAAGTTTTCAAATTCGAATAGTTTTGGAATTCGAAAAATCCTTGATTTTGAATAGTTTTCCAATTTCCAAAGAGAACACAATAGAATAGAAAACAGGAATAGAACAGAAAAAAACAATAGACTAGAAAATAATATAACAGAAAACAAAAGAATAGAATACAACAGAGTAAAACAGCTCTGTTCCCCTCCACCACATTATATTCTTTCATTTTCTGTTATATTCCCCTATTACATTCTATTGCATTCTATCTTTTTCCATTCTATTCCTCCACTTTCCACTCCACCCCATTCTCCTTGGAAATTGGAAAATGATTAGAAAACAATTCAAATTCGAAAACATTTCAAATTCAAAACCTATTCAAAATTGATTCAAAAACATTTCGAATTGATTCGAAAACGACGAGACAAATTCCGAAAACGAATGAAACTGATCTAACTAAACAAATCTATATGAATAACGAATCCAAACAAAACAAAACTAAAGACATTTTTTCACTCTGCACATGTTTACTACTCAGCAGTGGCTAAGCAGTTCATCTCTCTCTGCTTCCCCTTCCAGCAGTGGCTCAGCAGAACACCTCCCCCTGACTCTATCAGTGTCTGGTTCCAGCTTGTAGGAGGAGTTTTTATTCTACTCAAACTGTCCTATGAGGATGCAGGACCCCTGACCCTCTGTCTGGACAGTGCTAATTGGCCCTGTGCTGGTCACATGCAACCTCCAAAAAAAACTCTAGCAATACACACCAAACTGAGCATGTGCAGATTTGCCACAAGGCTTTGTACTATCAGGAGATGGATTGGAGACTGTGGATGTAGGGGAGGATCAGAGAAGACAGGATCAAACAGCCTTTTTTTACACAATGTTGAGGATTAACCCCTTAGGTTCCACAGTAAGTATAGCAAGCATGCTTTACTCACAGACTTACAGATTGATTTTACTGTTGTCGGTTTAGCAACACTTTAAGTTAAAGCTCAACTTCCGCTAAAAAAAAATTATAGGCATTATAAGCCTCCCTACTTGCACCTTGTGTTTTTCACCTGCATAAAATGTGCACTGATCATGTAATTGCATCATGTTGTTTGTTGCCCTGTATGCACAACCTATAGTAGAGTAAATCTTTACATTCCAGTGTCAGAAGTTTCTGTTTGTGTTAAAACATATGGCATGCAACATGTCACTGCACAGGTTAATGTGTGGCCTCTGTCTGTAGTCTGAGAACTGAAACTTCCCACAAAGAAACTATATATCCCACAATCCCTGTGTCTCTCAGTCCAGCACTGGTGCAGGTGCAAGCTAAATAGTAATTAAACCTGACACAGACACAAACAGGCAGAGCAATTTATTGAGAGATAATCATGCTGGAAGAGATATATTTTCATCCCCACATTTGTGGTGCACCACAGAGGAAACGGTGAGGCGTGGATTGGACGCTGTGTGACCCTGAAAATTGCCTGTCAGTTTAACGAACAAGGACAAGCTAGGGGAATGAATACATGGACATATGGGAATCAATTAGCCTTCCAACTGCAGCCAAAGCATGTGAGCTCATCATTATATGGTAAGGCAAACAAATGACACAGGGAATATAACTACACTAATTAAAACAATGAAAACATTGGAAAATGTGCAATGCCTTTAGAGTAATTGTAAACCCAAATATTTTTGGGTCATATGTCATACTTACCTGCTCTGTGCAATGGCTTTGTACAGAGCAGCCCCAATCCTCCACCTCTCTGCTCCCCTGCCAGCGTTCCTGCCCCCCCCACCAAGTGCTCCCATATGAAGCGCCTTGCTATGGGGGCACTTGTGTGAGGCTCAGTCCCGAGCCAGCTCTTTGTGTGTTAATAGACGCACAAAGCATGGCTTGGCCCCACCCCCCCCACTCCTGCAGCTGTGTCCGAGCCAATAAGGAGACAGAGAGAGCCGAGAGAGCCACTGCTCTAGACATGTGCAGAGCAAAAACATTTATTTAGTTTCGTTTTGTTTCGATTGGTTATTTACATAAATCCGTTTAGTTAGATTTGCGTCATTCGTGTAATTCGTTTACGCAATTAGTTTAGTTTATTAGTTTTCAAATCGATTCAAAAACTTTTCGAATCAATTTAAAATAGTTTTCAAATTCGAAAAGTTTTTGAATTCAAATAATTTTCGAATTCAAATAATTTTCGATTGGTTTTAGAAAATTAAACAGTGTTTGAATTCAAATAGTTTTCCAATTTCCAAGGAGAATGGGGTGGAGTGGAAAGTGGAGGAATATAATGGAAAGAGATAGAATAAAACAGAGGGGAATATAACAGAAAATGAAAGAATATAATGCGGTGGACTGGAACAGAGCTGATTTACTCTGTTGTATTCTTTTCTTTTGTTTCTTTTATATTCTTTTCTAGTTTATTGTTTTTTTTTCTGTTCTATTCCTTTGTTTTCTATTCTGTTTTGTTCTCTATGGAAATTGGAAAACTATTCAAACTTGAGGACTTTTCGAATCTGAAAACTATTTGAAAACTTTTCGATTTCGAATTTGAAAACTATTCAAATTCGAAAAGTATTCGAAAATGATTCCAAAATGATTCAAATTTGAAAAGTATTCGAAAAGAACTAGAAAATGATTCGAATTCAAATTTTCAAAAAATTTTTTTCGTTATGTCGTATTCGTTTAAATTCGGTACTATTGTAATTTGGATACATCTGAATTTCCGAAAAATTAAAATTCGTTAGAATTTTAATTCGGAACAAAACTAACCGCACATGTTTACACTGCTCTCCTGACCATCGCTGGATTGTGATGGGTCTCAGGTAAGTATTAGGAGGGGTCGGAGGAGCTGCACACAGAAGGTTTTTTACCTTACTGCAGAGATAGCATTAAGGTAAAAAGCCTTCAGTCTTTACAACCCCTTTAACCGTATAACATACAGATACATCAGCAAGGCGGCTCTCCTGCTACAGATCATGTACTAGGTGCCTAATCCGGCACTTCCGGGTAGGGGGCGCACTCTTGCCGCCGGCGTCCTGGCTGTGATGTGATTAAACACAGCAGATGTCAATCAGCAGGGGCCGGCCAACAAGGCAGAGTCCTCTCCTGTAAGCGGGGGAAGTAATGGATTTTTTTTTCTCTGCAAAGCAGGGAATACAATCCATTACTTCCCTTCGTAAAAGCACCACGCTGTATTAGTGTCACTGGCTCCCAAAAAGTGTCAGTTAGTATCTGAATATTTGCTGCAATATGGCAGTTACACTATAAGGCTAAAAATATGTAGCAGAATACATATTGGCCTAAATTTATGAAAAAAATTGGTATTGTACATTTTTTTTTATTGGATGTGTTTTATAGCAGAAAGTAAAAAAAAACTTTTTTTTCAAATTGTTGCTCTTTTTTTGTTTATTGCACAAAAAATAAAAAACACAGTGGTGATCAAATACCACCTATAGAAAGCTTTATTTGTGGGGAATAAAAGGACATCAATTTTATTTGGTACAGTGTCACACGACTGCACAATTGTCAGTTAAAATAAGGCAGTGCCGTATCGCAAAAAACGGCCTGGTCATGAAGGGGGGTAAATCTGCCTGAGGTCAAGTGGTTAAGCAATATTAATAAGATGATTATAGTCAGCACCCCCAGCAGTGTGTGGGCAGGTGCAGTCAATTTCCTCCACTGCAGCTGGAGCTCAATGGCAGTGGCATTGCAGGGGAAGAGGAAGTCGAGAGGAGCATGGCTCTTCTATGGTTTCCTGGGTCACTGGAACAGCGATCTGGTTGGATGCTGACAGCCCATGTGACTCTGGTGGCCATCTTAGATCAGGCAGAATCTATTTAGTACCCTGGCTCCTCGGATTGGGTCTCATTTAGCAAGTGGGTAGTGTAGGGGCAGGTCACCCTTCTGTTAGAAACAATAATAGCGGCAGGAAGAGGTTCCAAATGAGTAGGGAAAGGCTAGGGACCCACCACTTTTCCTGGCACCTCTCCTCTTGGGCACAGACTGGCCAGGCCGCATTGCGCCTCCCAAGACAGACACTGTCAGCTCAGCAGAGGCCTGATCTATTACAATCTGCTGTTCCTCTGTGAGTGTTCCTGGTTGGGCTTGTTGTGAACTGTTATACCTTGACTGCAATACAAGTTCTTTCTACTGCATCTGGACTGTGTGTGAATTACTGCCACTGCACCATGCTGCACCCTCCCACAAGGGTTCCATGCAGGGGCATAACGGGTTGCAGGGGTTGCAATTGCAATTGGGCACCATGGTCCAGGGAGCCTGTGTGCCTTCCCTGTACACCTGGATAGGAGGGATGGTGGGGGGGGGGGTGGCATTTAGAGGACCCAATCTCCTCCATTTTCCTCTATCCAATTTACTTGTCTTCTGCTGTTCCCAGGGTTCGTGGGTGCTTCCCGGGTCCCCCCCACAGAGCTGCTGTCTCCCCCCCCCCCTCTCTCCTGCCAGCTGCTGTAGAAGATGTCATGATGGAGAGATGGGAATGGGTCTGTAAATTTGTCATTTACAGGTTCCTTCCTTTTCTGAATGGACAGAGTCAGTGATTGGTACCAATTGGTTTATTCATAACTGAAGCATAGTAAACTGTTTTTACTATACTTCCATTTCTGAATGAATGGGAGGCTCGGTGTACAGCTATTCCTGCCCATGCATTCTGTACAGCTGAGGTACACAGATGGAGATTGAGAGCTGAGATTTGTTTAGAACCCTGATATCTCATCAAAGCCCCCCAACTAATATAAATTGTAAAAGAAATAAAATGAATTGGTAAAAAAATTATAAAATTAAAATAAAAATGAAAAAACTACTGACACCAGTGAGGGAACTATCAGGATTGCAAAGGTTGCAGTTGTGACCGGGCCCTGGCATTTCACCACCATGGGGAGGCCTGAAGATGGCAGAAAGGGGGCCGCTGCAGAACTTGTGAAAGGGCCCCACTGCGGTACCGTAATAAAGGGCCCCAGGATCAGCGGGAAGACGGAAGGGCCCTGGCCAGGGGTCAGGGGGGCCCTTCATAATTTCTTGCACCGGGCCCTGAAGGTTCTAGTGACACCTAACTAGATAGCAGATCAAAGAGAGAAACCTAGAATGACTGCTTCACACTGCCGCGATTTTACCGCAATTTCAGGGAATGCCTGTGTATACTGGAGGTCTATGGACCTCAACTCGCATCAAAGTCGGACCAAAGTAGTACAAGGACTACGTTGAAGTCGGCATGACTTGAAGTCGCACTGATATGAACGGTACTCATCGGAAAGCATGGGGTACGACTTGTCATGCGATTTTACAGTTCCGAGTCGCAGGACAAGTCGCACAAAGTGTGAAAGGGGCCTCAGTGAAATTTTGTCAAAAATGGAAATTTCGTAGCAAAATCAATTTCACCGAAATCACTCGTTATCCCTAAAAATTTACCATCAAAAAAACAAAAACAATTTATAAACTTTTTAATAGTAACTCACGCCTTATACCCTACAATACAATACGATAGGGTCGTTCTTTAAAAATCAAGGATTTCGCTCTATGAAATCTGGAGGAGAGGTAGAAGGATGCAAGCAATCCTTTGATATGATATATGATTATTCGGTGTGTTAAATGTAGCATCACTATCATATTGCTTGTATTGTGTGTAATTAGAGATGAAGGGAACACCTGTAATTCATGTTGTTGGCTCTTTTGTCAAAATGATGGAATGTTCTGCAAGAATTCCATTACCATAAGTGGATATTGGAAAAGCAAGGTATTTATCACCAGTGTTACCACATGTGATAACTCATATTTAAACCGCCGCTTAGTGTACACTAATTGTGTGCAGAGTCAGCACTGCTACCATGGAAGCTGTATAGTTTTCTGTTAGAAGCAAACAGAATTGCTAAAATGAAAGGAGGGCTGCACTGTACAAGAAGAACAATATTATCCAGGCATCCGTTTCTTAAAAAAACAATGTATGCATGCAGGACCATTTTGGAGCATAGCCAATGTAGGCCATGGCCTAGGGTGGCAGGCATAGGCGTGCGCAGGGGGTGTGTCGGGTGTGCCTGGGCACACCCTAATCACTAAGTGCGGTGCCTTTCAGGATGGAGAGTTGGGGAAGGGGCCAGTAAATATGTAATTAATCAGTGCCTTCCTTTTCTAAATGAACACACTCATTCATAACTGAAGCATAGTAAATTGTGTTTAACAACTTGCCGACCGACGGTGACAGAGTTGCTTGATATCGCGAACCGCATATGACGGCAGCTGCGATATCCCTAACTGCGCTCACTGTGTTCAGGGGGGGGGGGCAGGGAGCGGGTAGGACGGGCTCAATCACCGCCGGCTACCCGCGATAGCTCCCCCGCAGTGAGAGAACGGAGGTCTGTGTATGTAAACACGGATCTCCATTCTGACAGAGGGGGGAGGACTGTGATCACAGGTTTCCTGTATATGGAAGCTGTGATCACTCCCCTCCCCCTGCCAGCCCACATACAGTTAGAACACACTGAGGGAACACAGTTAACCCTTAGAGCGCCCCCTTCAGGTTAACCCCTTCACTGCCAATGGCATTTACACAGTAATCAGTGCATTTTTATAGCACTGATCGCTGTATAAATGCCAATGGTCCCAAAAAAGTGTCAAAATGGTCTGACATGTCCGCCCCAATATCGCAGTAATGCTAAAAATCGCAGATCGCTGCCATTACTAGTAAAAAATAAAAAAATAAATAAAAAACCCCAGAAATGAATTCTCATCATCCGTAAACGCAGCAACTTTTGCGCAAACCAATCAATAAACGCAGATTGCAATTTTTTTTTTACCAAAAATATGAGGAAGAATATAAATCAGCCAAAACCGATGGAAAAAATTATTTTTTATTTTATTTTTTTGGATTTGTATTTTAGCAATAAGTAAGAAATTTGTTTCTTTTTTTCTTGCAAAATTGTTGCTCTTTTTTAGTTTATAGCGGTGATCAGAAAAGACGCAGCGATGATCAAATACCACCAAAAAAAAGCTCTATTTGTGGGGAAAAAAGGACACAAATTTAGTTTGGGTACAACGTCGCACGACCGCGCAATTGTCAGTTAAAGCGACGCAGTGCCAAATCGCCAAAAGTGCTCTGGTCCTAAAGTGGGAAATCCTTCCGGGGCTGAAGTGGTTAATCTACTTCAGTTTGTGAGTGAACAGGAAGCCGCTCAGCACAGAGCACTTCCCATTCATTCACTGTCCCGTGCTGGGCAGCTGAGAAAAAGGCACGGGTGTTGGAGCTTTGGGGTGCACACCCTAATGCAATAGGCTGCGCACACCGAGGGTGGCAGGGCTTCTGAGGCCAGCACACAAACACCAAGTTGTTCCCTGGCAGGAACACATTTCTAAGGGTAACCAGTTTCACATTTCACACCTGATTACTCCTTATGGACCAGAGCAGTTTTTACCTTTCCTCTATGTGCCGATCAATTCAGCATTAAAGTGTTACTAAACCCACAATAGTAAAATCAATCTGTATATGCAGTAAAGCATGCTTGTTATACTCACTGTGGCACCAAAGGGGCTAATCCTGTGCATTGCAGGCTGTTTGATTCTGTCTTCTCTGATCCTCCCCTTCTTTTACTGTCCCCAAACCATCTGAAGGAAAAGAAAACGGTACTTTGCTCCAGGCGAATGTAATATCCGAAAGGACTTTGTGGTCTGGGTTCTAGCCCTGCCTCGCTTTCTTAGTAGTAGAGACAATAAGAAATTTGGCTGCACACCACCACCGGTCCAACAATGTTTATTGAAGACTGTGCAAGTGACAGGACACAGGCAATGAATACAGGTTGATGTGCTTCACACAGACATCTTCCTCAAACCTTTATTTGTCTATGTGAAGCACATCAACCTGTATTCATTGCCTGTGTCCTGTCACTTGCACAGTCTTTAACCCCTTCACTTCCGGAAAAATTTCCCAGGTTGGAACCAGAGCACTTTTTGCAATTCGGCGCTGCGTCGCTTTAACTGACAATTGCGCGGTCGTGCGACGTTGTACCCAAACAAAATTTGCGTCCTTTTTTTCCCACAAATAGAGCTTTCTTTTGGTGGTATTTGATCACCTCTGCGTCATTTCTGATCGCCGCTATAAACAAAAGAAGAGCGACCATTTTGCAAAAAAACCCAAATTTCTTACTTTTTGCTAAAATTCAAATCCAAAAAAAAATTATAAAAAGACATTGTTTTTCACCGGTTTTGGGCGATTTATATTCTTCCTCATATTTGTGATAAAAAAAATCACAATCGCCGTTTATTGATTGGTTTGTGCAAAAATGGCCGCGTTTACGGATGATGAGAATTCATTTCTGGGGTTTTTATTTATTTATTTATTTATTTTTTACTAGTAATGGCAGCGATCTGCAATTTTTAGCGGTACTGCGATATTGCAGCAGACATTTTTGACACTTTTTTGGGACCAATGACATTATTACAGCGATCAGAAATTGAAATGTCCACTGATTACTGTATAAATGTCATTGGCAGTGAAGGGGTTAACCTTCAGGGGGATATCTATGGGTTAACTGTGTTCTCTGGGTGTTCTTACTGTGGGGGGGTTGGGCTACCATGGGCATGAGAGATCTACCTGAGACCGAGTGACAGGGATAAGTAGATCTCCCATGCCCCCACTAACAGAGCGGGCAACCGCCATGTTTACATTGGCGGTTCCCCATTCTTTGCCTGTGGCCGCTCATCGCGGCTCGCCGGCGGACATCGGGTCTGCCCGAGCCGCAGGCACACTCCTCAGGAGTGCGGCGGGTGCACGCACCCCCTAGCGGTCGTTTGCAGATCGCCGCCTTTTTACAGCGATTCACGACCAGCGTCCACACTGCCGCCGTAAATATGCAGTAGGCTGTGTGGAACTGGTTAATAAATATTGTGTGACCGGCGGTAGTGTACAACCACATTTCTTGCTGTTCCAAATCCATCTGCTAATAGTACAGAGTCACTCTGCACATGCTCAGTTTGGTGTGCCTTGCTAGAGAAGTTTTTTTTTTTTTGGGGGAGGGTGCATGTGATCAACGCAGGGCCAATCAGCACAGTCCATGCTGAAAGTCAGGGGTCATGCAGCCTCATAGGAAAGTCCTGCAAGCTTTAACCAGACAGTGATAGAAGTCACAAGACTGCTTTATATTGCTGATGAGAAAAGGTATTTAGCAGTTTATATTTACTAAAATAATCGCATTTTCATGTTCTGTGTACTGTGGGAGATCAGATATAATGAATGCAGGGTCCGGGGTTTAGTAACAGTTTAACTTGGGAAGGACATCATTAGGAAGGACTCAGCAACATTTGTCCATCCGTGTTCTTACCCAACATCATTCGATGGCCATTGATATGGTCATAGATTGGTAGACCTTTGCTGTAGGGGGAGCCTGTATGTTGCAATATGGGGAAAGTATAATGTTTTTATAATCGTACACAAATTGACTGATCCTTTGTGGGCAGCTAGATATTTTAATGCATATCAATAAAAACAATGATAAGTTTTATCAATTTGTTTTGATGCATTTTTTTCGGAGGGGGGGGGGTACAAGCTCCTTAAGGCACCATTCACACAGGGGCGACTGTCGCTCCGACTTGGGTAGCCTCAAGTCGCCCCAGGTCGCTTGACATCTGAAATCCCATTGAAATGAATGGGAGCCGTCTTAATGTACACTACTGAAGTCGGAACGACTTCAGAAAAAGTTCCTGTACTACTTCTAGGCGACTTCTATCCGACTTGTGCCCATAGAATTGAATAGAAGTCGCCTCCAAGTCGGATCCCCCATCTAAATAAAAGCGACTTTGTAGTGAAAAGAATAGAATTTATTTTTAGGCAACCCCCTCCCTCCCTTTTCTGATTGGTCAAGGCAAAGTCGCCTGGAAAAAGTCGTGTTGTAAAGTCGCCTCAAGTCCCTGGAAGTCGCGCTGGAAGTCGCGCTGAAAGTCGCGCTGAAATTGCCTAGCAAAGTCGCGTCAAAGTCGGGTCGCCCCTGTGTGAATGCAGCCTAAAAGTCCCAAATTCCAATTGGTCTTTCTAATGTTTTTTAACTTTTTCATTAATTAACCACTTCAGCCCCGGAAGGATTTGCCAGAGCTCTTTTTGCGGTTCGGCACTGCGTCGCTTTAACTGACAATTGCGCGGTCGTGCGACGCTGTGCCCAAACAAAATTGATGTCCTTTTTTCCCCACAAATAGCGCTTTCTTTTGGTGGTATTTGATCACCTATGCGGTTTTTTTTTTTTGTGTTATAAGCAAACAAAATGCGACAAGTTTGAAAAAAAAACACATTTTTTTTTTACTTTTTGCTTTAATAAATATCCCAAAAAAAAATACATAAAAAACAAATGTATTCATCAGTTTAGGCTGATATATATTCTTCTACATGTTTTTGTATTTTATAGTGTTAATAGTAAGATTTGATATATACAATTGGCCGGGGTATGCCCCTATGTCTATGCTTTGTACTCAAACCTAAACGATAAAATAAAGAGAATTTTTTAAAAAAAAAGAAAAAAATAGACGTATTTTGATTGGGTGGCGCAAAAATTTCCAACATGCCCGATCACTCGAATTCGATGGTACGGAATTCGAATAAAAATTATTAGTTAAGACTTTCTAAAGAAAATTATTTCGAAATTCGACTAGCGTTGCCACCTGTCCGGGATTCACCCGGACAGTTCAGGTTTGGAATCATGCGTCCAGGTTCCAGACTGCCTGAAACCCGGACACATTATTCAGACAGGACTATGGCTTCCCAGCAGTGTTTCTGGCTGAAGTTGTCTAAGCTGAGAGAGTCTGTTACACTCTCTTTCACACTGCCCAAAGCCGGCACTAACAACCCCCCCATGCACACACAGACAGATGTTAGAGGAGGGAGGGTTCGATCTGCTCCTCTTCCCCCCACCCCTACCCCTCTGTGTCTGCCCACACTCCAATCCCTGGCGCTGTGCATCAGAAAAGGAAAGTAAGAGCTGAAAATTTGAAATCTAGCAGCCTCAGATATATCTGGAAGAGAGATGCTGACTGCCAAGGGGTGAGTGAGCTATTTAGAAATTAAATAAAGGCCACACAATAAAAGTTAATAAAGAAAATGAATTGAAAAAAAATAGTTTTAATATTAATGGTTAAAAAAATAAAGGGAGGGAGTGAAGAGGGGGTGCTACACCATGGTAAACTTCGCCCCATGGCCCTGTCCTAACAGAGATGTGTTGCTGCCATTCATTTCAAAATCACCGGATTTTTCTCTCCATCATTTGGTGCACAATCACATACCTGGTACATCATTGTACTTCAAGTGATTGTACCGGGATGATGCCTGCAGCTCCCGGTACCGTATTTTAGGGCCAGTGATCGGATCTCTAGTAATAGCGATCAAAGCGGCCAACTAGCCACCTGATTGCTATTACAAGCAGCGGGATAGGACGTCCCACCCTCCCGCTGCCTTCTGCAGTTTGTGCAGGCTCTCCCATCCTATTGGGAGACCCACGCTATCAGATGACATGTCTACCAGCTGGTTTGGCACCCAAACGAAGCCAGGATAGGCTTTGACTGGGTCTCTGCTATGGTAACCCGGAAGCAATGACCTGATATCAGAGGCGTCGCTAGGGGGGACTTTTGGGGCTATAGTCCCGAATCTGGGGCCCATAGCCCCGGGTCTCTTACCGTAGGGGTCACTAACCACGGGCGGGTGACATGAGAGAGCCACGGGCAGCCTGCATTGGAGAGCCATGAGGGGGTGGCATTAGAGAGCCGCGGGCGGCCTGCATTGGAGAGCCGTGAGCGGGCTGCAAAAGAGAGCAGCCGCGGGCAGGAACCGAATGAGAAGCGGATGGACAAGCAGAGATGACATCATCTCTCTCTGCCCACCCCGCATCACTGATCTTCCGCCCTCACAGCTGGGCTTCTACAATGTCGGAGGGGATGAGAGGTGAGAGCCAAAGACAGGAAATGGATGAGAAGCGAGCGATCGGGGTGGGCGAGCAGAGTTGACATCATCTCTCACTGCCCGCCCCAGATCACCCCTCTCCTGCCCTCACTTAGAGCAGACCACTGCAACTGCCTCTGTGCAAAATGGACCAGTGCTGTCACAAATTCAGTGACAATGTGCATTTGGTGGCACTGGCTGGCATGGCAAGTGACAATTCGCAAATAGTGGCAGTCGACATGGCAATCGATCATCAGCATCTGGTGGAAGGCAATGTGGCAAGTGACAATCCGCAAGTTGTGGCAGGCGATGTGGCAAGCCACAATCCGTATCTGGTAGCAGGTGATGGGGCAAGTGACAAACCGCATCTGGTGGCAGGCGGCTGTGGCAAGTGACACACTCAGGGCACCCACTGATTCTGCATTATGGTGAGTTGAATGATTTAATTTTATATTGCAATGTAATGATAGAAATAATGCTCTTCTATCATCCTGACACCATACCAACCATGGTGCCGGGATGTAGCGCTAACGCCAGGTGTTTTCTTTATTTGCTGATTGTTAGACTTTCTGGAATACATATATTGCTATTGTGGTGTAGGATCTGGGCCTGCTCTCCCTCCATCCATCTTTCTTTTCTTCCTTCTCTTCTCTCTCCATCCCTCCCTATTTCTTTCTTTCTTCCTTACTCCATCCCTCCT
Source organism: Glandirana rugosa (assembly GCA_018402905.1). Taxonomy (NCBI): domain Eukaryota; kingdom Metazoa; phylum Chordata; class Amphibia; order Anura; family Ranidae; genus Glandirana; species Glandirana rugosa. The sequence continues at coordinate 749,834 of BLSH010236965.1, read as the reverse complement.
TCATCTCAGACTCAAACCACACACCCTTTGAGCCATGCCTCCTTTAAACCACGCCCACTATTCAGGTTAAACCACACCCATTTTTGTCCTGGCACGCTTCGCGCGCCACATTTCTTCGGGTTGAAGCCCCTGGTCTTTTTCCCCACCTAGCAACGGCCCTGCCTGATATCACTTCCGATTTACCCAGATGTCATCAGCGCCATTTTTAAAAAGATCGTAAGTATTTAAAAACACAGATCTTGGTGTTTTGAATGCTTTTAAGTGCAGTGGAGGGGTTTGGGGTCTTATTGACCTCAGATCTCTCCATAAAGAGTACCTGTCACCATGGCTGCTGTTAGAAAGCATGGAGCCCCATCCAGCCTTCCTGATAGGGCTCCCCCCCAACCTCGCCTACACCCCTTCCCCCAGAGTGCAGTGGAAAAGTGGCACTGACATTATCCATTTACGTTTCAAAAGTGAAAAAAGTCCCTCTTCTGCTCCTACCTTCTGGGCCCCACTGTTAACCTGATTGGGCCCAGGGAAATGTAGTTTAATTTCTGGTAAGGAAGTAGGAGCGGGGGTGTGGTCTAGTAAAATCCATTTATTCATTTAGGCAGAAATTAACAATAAAGCTGCCCTTTGCTTAGCTGATGGCCCCTGGGTCCAGTACAACAGGACCGGTTGTACTGCCTTATCTACTGTCATAAGGATTGTTACATTCCTTGCAACAGAAAATTAAAAAGATAAATAAATAAAGCAACAGTGTAAAAAAAAAAAAAAATTTAAATTATAATTTAAAAAAAATGAAAGTGACCCCCACCAACAGCCCCCCCCCCCCGGTGCTAAAATAAATAAAGCAACAGTGTAAAATTATATTTTAAAAAATTGCCAAATATTAAGCATATATTGATTGGTTTGCACAAAAGTTATAGAGTCTGCAAACTATGGAATATTTTTATATTTATTTATTACTAGTAATGGCGGCGATCAGCAGCTTATAGTGGGACTGCAATATTGCAGTGGACATTCGGACACTAACTGACACTTTTTGGGGACCAGTGACACTAATACAGTGATCAGTGCTAAAAAAATATGCACTGTCACTGTACTAATGACACTGGCTGGGAAGGGGTTAAACATTGAGGGTGATCAAATGGTTAAATGTGTGACTAGCCAGTCTTTTATTGTACTGTGTGTGGTGCTTTTACTAGGGGAAGCAATGGATATTTTTCCCTGTTTTGCAGGAAAAGAAAAGCTATTACTTCCCCATTGACAGGACAGGGTTCTGCCTTGTTTACATGGGCAGGGCTCTGTCCTGTTTAAAGTCATGACAATCACCAGGTGCCAGTGGCACTCCAAAAGCTAGCGCCTACAGATCAACATCTGCTGTGGTGAGAAGCGGTACTGCAGGGTGTTCACGTTGCGAGAATGGAGCTAGTTGACCACAAGTGAAGGATCCTGTTGACAGAAACGCGTTGTTCTGTTGCTCGGGCGGGGTGGAGAGGATTTTCATTAGCTGGTGGAAGACACTTTCTTTGCGGTGATATTTATCACATATTTTGGACTCTTTTGCATTGGACTTTTATTCACATGGATTTATTTTTATATTTTGGCCTTTGTAAAAAAAAATAAAACCCTTTACCAACCCACCTGTATTGTCTCTATTCTTCTCAAATACTAGAACAGTTTATACCAAGAAAAACATTTTGATTTTATTCTGATTACTCTTGCAAGGTTAAACTCTGATCAATTAGGTAATTAATTATACAGATCTTTTTAGCAACTTCTGCAGACGTGTTTCAGAAGAACCGTACAGAGTCATTAAAACTTGGCAGATCCATAGCACGGGGGGCCTCAGGCTCATTTCAGAGTGCACAGAAGCAGCAAGGAAAAGTCCGCTTCAAGAGATGGAGGAAAGACTGGGCGCTCATCAAGGCAGAAATGTAGATCTGGGTAATGACAATGCAGAAACTTGTACGTGTCATCTTCCCTAACATTATTTTAATGATCAGTAATTGATCACTTTGGCAATAGGGCAGCACTTTGTTATTTCAAGGTAATGCTGCATGATCTGAAATCGTTCATCGTCATTACTGTATTTAAGGAGCCTTGGGGTTATGAAAGAAGAACAAGGGCATTACTGAAAAATATATTTTGAAGCTTAAATGTTTTTTGGGTTATTGTATTTTTGTTTACAAACTTTTTTTTATTATTTCTCATATATGTAGAAAAAAGGTATACAATCACATTACAAGATACAGAAATAGGATCCCGTGACATGACATTAAATAACAGTACAGAGGTAAAGATTTACAGAAGATGGTCAGTAAAAAAATATAACAAACTTCATACAGATATATTGAATAAAAGGTCAAAAGGATATCTCTAAGGATACCGGTTCGGTATATCATGGTATCCAAAAATTCATTGTGAATTAAGACAGTAACATGTGTCTATGAGTTTTCCAGGAATCCCATGTACGGCCAAACGGCTGCATTTTGTCAAGCAAGGTGTACTGGATACTTTCCATCAAAATTAATCGATCCTCTCTAGAACAGAGGATAGAGGGACCGTTGGGGACTTCCAATGGAGCGCAATGGCTCACAAAGTGGAAATGCAAATCGTGTGAATCAATCTCTCCTTCCTGTGGAGAACCCCAGGTATTGGGGCTCCAATAAGACACATTGAAATTGTAAGCATCAGAGCTGTGCCGAAATTGCCAAGGCTATATTGGATATCTTATTGCACACCGAGAAGAGACGGCCACAGTCCCAGAATATATGTTTGAAAGTACCCTTAGTCGGACACCCCCTGAAACATAGGCCGGAGGTTTCTAGATAGATTGCTTGGAGTTTAGCGGGCGTATAGTACTGCCTGGTCAGTACTTTTATTGCTGTTTCTCTAACCGCCAAGGACTAAAGCCTCATACACATGCGCAGATTGTTGGCCAACCGAACGTCCAACTTTTATCCAAATTGGCTGTTGGTGGTTGAGTCTAGCGTACTCAAGTAATCAGCCAACAAAGCCGAACGCAGTGACGTGTTACAAGTGTATAACGAGGAAGTTCAGGGGAATGTGATTTGTGAATTATGAAGCAAAGGAAGAGGTTGGGACGTTTAATGAAGCAGTGCCCAAAGGGGGTCACTACCTCCATCCCTGTGAATATAAAATAAGGGCAAGGGTGGGACTTCAAATGAAGTGCGCGCTTGCAAAGTATGTAAAATAAAAATATGTTTATTCATGCATGTAGTCATATCTAATATCTGAATTCACAAGTATTGACATTAAAAATTCCTATTTGTACATAGTAGTAAAATTCATAATATATACATACATACATGCATGAGTAGAAATAATTATCTATTGGCCAAAGACTAGTGATCCCTGTCTACGTAAAAAAATAGTCACGATTGTATGCAATAGCACAGACCATACTGATAGATGTATAAATTATGTAAACATGTTGCACATAAAAATTGAATTGGAGATGTAAACCACGGCTTCTGTAAGCCCGATGCGTTTCGTGGCTTTAGCCACTCTTCAGGGGCAGGCTCCTGATAATAAACTGAATCATGCGAAAAGATCAATGGCATCATTGGGAATTTATCTAAGACCATTGCTCAAGGAACCCCTGGCAACCTCTGGAGGAACCTTGGTTGAGAAACCCTGCTGTAAGCCATAATCATCAAAATGAAAAGAAAGAAATGCATGAAATATTTCACTCTGGGTGTAACCCATCTATATAAAATATATGAGTTTCACTTTTTGAATTAAATTAGTGAAATAAATTACGGTAACTTTTTGATGATATTCTAATTTTTTTAGATGCACCTGTATATTGTACACATACTGCCTTTATAAATAATCTTAAAACCTTGTGTAGAAAACATTCCCTTTGCTGATTGGCTCCAGCATTCATCTTCTATTCAACTTGAGCTGCAGTCTTTCTTGCTCAAAAAATGCCCATGGTTGCTGATATCTTTATTAGCTAAATAACCTTCTTACATTACCAGTAACATTTTAATTTTATTTTTTCCTACAGGTAAGCTTATAATAAAGCGCCTGTGCCATTCCTTCAGAGCTGTGTGCTGCGGCCGAGATGACGTCACCCCAGCTCAGCCAATCAGTTTTCTACAGAGTTTACTACTGCTTTAACCACTTGCTTACTGGGCACTTAAACCTTTTTCCTGCCCAGGCCAATTTTCATCTTTCAGTGCTGTCACGCTTTGAATGACAATTGCACAGTCATACAACACTGTACCCATATAAAATTGTTATCATTTTTTTCACACAAATAGAGCTTTCTTTTGGTGGTATTTAATCACAGTTGGGTTTTTTATTTTTTGCAAAACTGTTTTATATATAGTATATATGTAAAATTGTTATATTTATATATAGCATATATGTAAAAAAAAATCTAAAAAAAAAATTAAAAAAATAAATAAAAAGGGGCAGACTCGATGGACTACTCAGTCTTTTTCTGCCCTCACTTTTCTATGTTTTTATGTTTTTCTATGTTGTTATACAATTTTGCAAACAGGTCATTTTTATCCTTCGTTGATATGCGCTGATGAGGCTGCACTGATGGGCACTGATGGGTGACACTGATGGGTGGCACTGAAGGGTATTGATAGGTGGTACTGAAGGGCATTGATAGGTGCCACTGATGGGTGGTGCTGTTGGGCACTGATGGGCACTGGTAGGTGACACTGATAGGCAGCATTGATAGGTGGCACTAATGATGAGGCACTGATGGGCACTGATTGGCAGCACTGATGAGTATTGATAGCTGGCATTGGTGGGCATTGATAGGAGGTGGTACTGGTGGGCACTGGTAGGTGGCACTGGTGGGCACTGATTGGCAGCACTGATATGCACTGGCAGGTGGACTTTTGGGCACTGGCAGGCGGCACTGGTGGGCAGAGATGATACAGTGATTCTCTCCCTGCTCAGGACCTGGAGGTCTCAAATGAATTCCCTTTATGTGCAAGGATTTGCTCTCACTTACTGTGTGGCTATGGGACAGAAAGTAAGGGGAAATCTCCGCAATGGGATACAGATGGTGAAACAAACCTGACTGGTGTTATAGCCCTCCCTTGCTCTATCCAAAATTAAAACAGTTTTGCCTACAGTTCTACTTTAATTGTCGGGAAACGCTGCACAAGGATTAATCTGCTGCTGCCCATTAACTATTCCTGTTCCTTCTTCCGCCCCCAGCTGCCACAGTCTGGTCTTAATAATGTGTAAGAGTTTCAGGCGGACTGAAACCCAGACATATGATTCAAAATTATTCAAATCCCGGACAGGTAACAACCCTAGATTGGAGTACTGTTGCACTGATTGAGTCAAGCTAATCATAAAAGTTAAAAAAAAAAAAAAAATCAATTACTCATCCAAAATATATGATGCCTGTTGATATTATACTATTCCATAACACCATATACGCTTAAAGCAGAACTCCACCCAAAAAGGGAAGCTCCGCTTGTCTGCCTCCTCCCCCCTCCATTGCAACATTTGGCACTTTTTGGGGGTGAGGGGGACAGGTACCTGGTTTTGACGGGTACCCATTTCCACTTCCCCACAGAGAACTGAGCCAGAAGTTCGGCCTCCTCTCCTTCCACCACAGGTTTCTGGGCACTTCACAGGTCCTAGAAGACTGTGTCCCATTCACAAAATGCAGTGCACTTTTCGCATGTGTAGTAGGAAACTATCTTTAAAGCTTCAAGGCTTCACCGCTGGTTTCCCTTAGTCAAGATGGTGCCAACATCCCATAGCCTATTGAAGAATTGGCTCGGGTGAGGACACCGCTGGACTCCAGGACAGGTAAGTGCCCTAATATTAAAAGTCAGCAGCTACAGTATTTGTAGCTGCTGACTTTTAATATTTTTGGGGGGGGAGCCTAGAGCTCCTCTTTAAAGACATCCCTTAAGTATGAAATTTAAAGTATTGTTGTCTTTTCCATGTAACCCTTGAAGCTGCGTTAAGGGGATCTAGGTCCCGCTGTTTAGTGCCCAGCTTCTAATGCAATAGTTTACCTTGAGCCCTCAAAATGGCTAGAATTAACAGTAGGATATGCCCCCTCCCCCACCCCCACCACCACATGCCATGTAGAGGTCATTGGGATTTGCCACAATGTTGGGGTCCACTAAACCTCAAACCAGATTTGTCTAATTGATCCTGGGCCAATTTACCTGTCACTACCCAAGGTTTATTTGATTAGACCTCCTTGAGTTTGTAAGCTCTATCTGGATACTAACATTTATAGGTAAAGTTGATCCAGGGTGAATCCGATTGCCTCAAAAAGGCATTTTTTCCCCCGCTATAGCAATGCTTGTTTTTTTTTTGCCTTGTGCTGGATCAACTGTGGGTGAAGAATTGTGTATATGGCATTGTTTGGTTATATATATATATAAAGTTTTATTTTTTTTATTGGTTGAACAAGATGGACTTGCATCTTTTTTCAACCTGGTTAACTATGTAACTATGTAAAAGGGTGAACTTCATGGACATGTGTTCTTTTCTCAACCTACCTGAGCACACAACCCGTCAAAAAAAAAAGTCCAAAATAATGGCAGTTCCTATGGTGAGCTTTTTCATTGCACTCCACATCTATTCCTGGAAGTCTACTCGGACCTGGAATTATGTTCTAAGAACACTTCACCCTCCATTTGCAATAAATTTCATTTAGTGCTTTGATATTTTGATTTCCAAAGTCAGACCAAATGCTACAGCTGATAATGTCAGTGCCTTCATTTGTGTTCAGCAGCAGTACCAAAAGCAAGAAGGGGAGAGGAAGAGAGAAAATATGATAAACAGTGAAAATCCCTTAATTTATCAGTTTACGGCAGATGGCCAGATATATTCCCATCCGTGGATGGAGCCAGTTAATGTCCCGGATTTTGTAGCTATTGTGTAAAACGCACCATTGCCTTTAATTTTCTCTGTACCTTCTTTAAAGGTAGCTCTGATGAAGCCTAAAATGTCCTTCATTTGGCGAGTTCCATATTTTCGTTCCTGGAGGGCACAGTAGGGTCTCATCTGCATGCTGGTCAGGAGACGTGTTAGTTTAGCGCAGATGACATCCTATTGTTCGTTTGGGATTTTATGCACACATGCCACTTTGTCTTTTCATTCCCTTCGCCTCAGGGATTACATCGCCTTCCTCCCAATTCTTTGAGATTCTCTCGGAATCCAAGAGGCAAACAGACCTGTTTGTTAACTAAATCCTTGGATGGCGACAGGAAAAAGCCGATGTCTGTTTTTTATTCATAGCAGATTGTTGTAAAGGGCTGCTCCAGCTAAACAGCTAAGAAATGAAAAGAGGAAAGCTATACAGCTATAATATAGGCCATGGTTTACCTGCCAAGTGATGTGTAGCCTAACACATGCAGTTATATTATCTTCTCACCACCAATGGTATAACTATACCCAGAGCAGACCATGCCACTGTTAAGTGACGCAGAAGCACAGGGCCCCAGAGCAGTCTGGCTATAAAGTATATTATATAGGTAGCAATAGCATTTGCTAATTTAAAAAATGAATGCATGGGCATTCTAGGAACCTCTATAAGATTACTACAAAAGATAAAATTCTGTATCTCTGGAGGAATTGATTTTGAAATTGAGACGTAAGTGTATGTATGGATTGTTGACCCAGGGAAGATCTGATTGCCTTCAGAGGATCAGGACTGCTTGCTGGTCCATGCTTGCCATGGGTTCCAATAACACTCCTTTATGTCAGAAGCTAGTCACGTCTGTTGCTGAGATTGTGGTTCCTGACTCACCATGAGCTCTGTTTCAAAATACAATAGGGCAATTAGAAAACTCGGGCCATACACCAACCAGCCAGCTAGAGAATAGCATATGTATCCAGTTTCTAAATATGTAATAAGCAGTGTTATTTTCATGAAAAAAATATTTTCGTCATAATTTTCGTCAGCGGCATGCTAGTGACGAAAAATATGTCAAATTTTTTTGTCAATTGATGAAAACTATGATGAAAATCAATTCCAATTTTTATCAATGAACAAAAATAGAATGAAAATGTGAAGGAGGGGCGTTTACCCACACAAGCATATTCTTTTCTTGGAGCTCTGCCTGTAATGCCAGTGAATGTTTCCCCTCCGAGCAAGCAAGGTAGCAAAGATGGCATGCTTAGTGGTGTGGCATGCTTATTACTGTGCAGCATTACAGGCCTCCTCATACAACTGTCCAGAGCACTCTGCAGCATTTACAGGGCTCCTGACCATCCAGAGCCCTGTGTGCAGCATTACAGGCCTCCTCAAACCATCGTCCAGAGCACTGTGTGCATTACAGGCCTCCTCAGACCATCCAGAGCACTGTGCATTACAGGTCTCCTCAGCCTGTCCAGAGCACTGTGCATTACAAGCCTCATCAGTCCATCCAGAGCACTGTGCAGTATTACAGGCCTCCTCAGACCACCCTCCAGATCACTGTGTGCATTACAGTCCTCCTCAGACCACCGTTCAGAGCACTGTGCAGCATGTACAAGCTTCCTGACCTTCCAAAGCACTGTGTGCAGCATTACAGGCCTCCTCAGACCACTGTCCAGAGAAGTGTGTACATTACAGGCATCCTCAGACCACTGTCCAGAGCACTGTGTGCATTACAGGCCTCCTCAGACTATGCAGAGCACCGTGTGCATTACAGTCCTCAGTCCTCAGGCTGTCCAGAGCACTATGTGTATCACAGGCCTCCTCAGACTGTCCAGGGCACTTCTCACTGTGCATTCCAGGCCTCCTCAGTCAGACCATCCAGAGCACTCAAGTGCATTACAGGCCTCCTCAGACCAATTTTTGTTGGTCCACCCCCATCCAGTTGACACTTACAATAACCCTCTGATAAGCACAACCTATAAAAGGCATAGTTACAGTGTAACTGAAAAATACCCATAGTGAGATGGAGAGTGGGAATAAGAGAAAAGAAAGAAAGAGAAAGAAGAGAGAAAGGTGTGAACCCTATGGAGACCAATATGCTGTCACATCCTGACACTCGTGTTATCATGGAGGGAGGTGAGATTTGAAAATGATACCCTAAAAGGGGGAAGAAGTTGCATACAGTGTCCTCGATATCAATCAATTATTTAAGAGGAGGAAGTGGAGTCAGCGGGGTAAGGGAGAGAGAGACTATACTTTTTAGAAACAGAGATGAAAAGTGGATCCAGATGTACACTTAATGCACACAGGACGTTTTTGGACATAAAAGTCAGGTGGTGGGTATATAATGGGTAATGTGTGTCAGCTTTTGGGTTTGGAGCATGGAGTAGGGAAAAAGGCTGTCGAGTGATGTCTGTCAGCTGGAAGGGTGGGGTGCATCAGTAATTAAAGGACCCTGAGCTCAGCACTGCATCAGCCACAGGCTTGAAGCAAACGACCGAAGCTGGCTGCAGCAGCAAATTGCACCAGTGCCCACCATTTCCTGCAATCTCAGGTGGATCCCCTGCAAACTCACCCCCTCCCATCCCTCCTACATGTTTATTCTAACTGCTGCATGCTCATCTTCTCTGGCAGTAGAGACGTTCTGCAGCCAGCACTGAGGGCACACTGAGCACTAGAAGGCAAACTTTGGAGAATTTCTTTCATCCTGGCTGTCACACTGGATTGGGAAGAGCGCTGAATACTTTTACTGAGAGGCAAAGTGGGGGGATTCCAGGCCTGGTGGTGTACATAATTGGTGGTGATGAGAGTTGGCAAGTATGCCCCACATGCCCCACAATAGTACAGTGCACTGTGCAAGCAGAGGGGGGGTCTAATGCTGTAATCTGCCCTATCTGCAGGAACTAAGCTGCTGGCATCTTTTCTAACATATTGCATTGCTCCCTCCCACAACAAATCACAGTGCCCAGGGCAGGTGTCCCTCCTGCCCCTACCCCCTTGTCTGGGCCCTGTCTAAGACTCTGATGCCTCTGACTCCTACTCTCCAGGGATTTGGAGTGGGAATTCATGATTAGTTGCTCACTCTTCTTGATGGAGGCGGTGACTTGAGGATGCAAAGTCCTACCTCTACCAAGATGGCGGCCTCCACATGGAGATAGAACAAGTCCTGGTAATTCAGTAATAGGAAAAATCAGCCTCAGGGAGACCACAGACAATGCTCATGACTAGTCCTCTGCCTTCTACCTTTTTATTGGGCACAGCTTCCAAAGTGCAGTTCCTTTTTGATGGGAGTACACACAATCAGAAAATCATATGGAAAATACCGTTATCAAAACGATCGCACGATAATCTGATCATTAGTACACAGCTGTCGAGAGCATGACAGTTCATTCGATGTTATCCGAATAGATAAGCACAAAAAATGTTCTCGTACGATACCAGATCAAACAATATTCATTTAATCAGTACATTTATCATTCGAAAATACAATGCAAATACAGTACAGCAGATCACTTCCAAATTTTTATTCTGTCGTACGAGAATTTTTGTGACTTTAGTAAAAACGTTGTTTTTCGATATGAGACTAGCATGCAAAAAAAAAAAATGTAGGATTATTCATCCGATAATCTCATTGTGTGTACCAGGCATTAGTGTTAAGATCAGTTAAAGTGTTAAGATTGAGGCCTCATACACACGGGCGTTTTTTACAGCCACATTTTTTACCTTTTATTACAGCTCTCCATGTTATTCAATGGCCCCAGAAAAACGCTGATGTTTTTGAGCTGTAGATGGCATCAGCGAGCTGAAAGTAGAACCCATGGCCAGCACGTTCCAAGGCTGTAACGTTTTGGCGTTTTTGACGCTGACGCAGCAAAACGTTCACTAACGCCGTACCGTCGTTAACCGGCGTTTTCAGGTTAAAAAATAGCAGAGGAATGTTTTGTTTTTTTAAAACGCCTATTGACGCTGACGCTCACTAACGCTCATTAATGCCGAAAAAAATGCAGATTTTTCCCTGACATCGGGCCCAATGTTTTGCTTATGTGTTTTCATACGCCCGTGTGTATGAGGTGCATGTGAACCCAAAATCTATTTTTCAGTATCTTAATGGCATCATCCCTCACTGTATACAGAATTCTTTAGCATATTTTATTTTTTTTTTGCGAAGCTACTGCAAAGTTTTTTTAACTTGGGGATCTTGCTGGTAACCCTTCCTGATGAAGATGACAACGCTAATGGCAGGAATACACGATACGACCGATATTCTAACCGTTGATGCCCAGCAAGTAATACCCGATATCGATATCGTGAACGAAAAAGACTGATTTGTGTCGTATCGATTGCGAACGAACGATATTCTATGCGTTGGTGTGAAGGTCGGCAGTAAAAAAATCTCCCATGACCGGAACATTTTCGACTACCGACCGCTCGGCAGTCGAGCGATTGGCCGGTTTTCTATCCGTGTATTCCTGCAACGGTTTCCATCACCGACCGCTGTTTTGTTGGTCAGCTGTCGAGCGATCGGCAGAACCGTGTATTCCTGCTATGGCCACTGCCTTGCAATTAGCAGCAGTGTTGTCAGCCTGATGTGTGCATGCTTTTAATTGGCTCTTGGGCTGCCTATCAGCCTATTTTGCTTTTCAAATACATAGAAAATAGTTATTGAAGGACAACATCACTGAAAGAAAAAACATGTTCATTCATAAAAGTGCATTTATAAATTGTATCATTTAATTATATGGGCAAACATTTATATTTTTGCATTTCTCTTGCTTTGTTTTTGTGACTATTTGCTAATTTACTGCATGTAAGTTATTTTATCATATCTCTTGCCACGGGGACCTTCTGCTTAACAGCAGGAGGAAATCTTGCAGGAATATATAGTATCTGTGAATAATTCAGAAAGCTCCAAGAAGCCATTTATAGATTCAAAATATTTTGAACATTTTATGAGTGTATTTGTTAAGTAGTCCAGATTCATTACTATGCAGGCATAGAAAGGACACACTGACTCAAAAGGGAAACCATAACGGTATTCTTTTTTAATACACAAGTGAAAATGATTAGCTTAAATGGCTTGTAAAGCTAAGCTTAAAGAATTATTAAACCCCAAATCAAAAATGTAATATACCACAGCTTGGCAATCTGTAAAAATGGTGGCTGCATTCATTTTCTTTTTTCTTTATTATCCTTTTATTTTAACCTGGTGATCCGGCTTGTCTAAAGCGGCGATCGTACGACCGAACGGCCCAAATCATATGTTGGCTGTTGTATCTCGCCTACTGACTTGCACTAAGCGATCGTACGACCAAGCCGAAAGTAGTGACGTGTTACGAGCGTATAAAGAGGAAGTTGAGGTGCATGTGATTTGTGAGTTAGGAACGAACTGACATTTCCAGGCGTTCCTGACTTCTGAGCATGCGTGTTTTTGCACAGTACAACTTGTTGAACCAACTTCTCTGTACACATGATACAACAGTCGTACGACCGCTTGTTGGTACAACCAAAGTTTTCTAGTCTGCTCATCCAACTCCTGTTGTACGACCATCGCACGTCGTCTGTTCTAATCACACGTACTAATATTTGGATGATCGTACAACAAGTGGTCGTACGACCGTTTTCATAAGATCGTCGCATCGTGTGTACGAGGCTTTAGGGTGTCTCTACTCTTGATGGAGAAGTAGCAGAGTCACCCTTGGACTAGGGTTGCCACCTCATCCCTTTAAACCCGGTCACATATGAATTACTAATTTAATGCAGATAAGGCACCAAGTGAGTTTAATTACCACTAGTGTTGAGCGAACCCGGACTGTAACGTTCGGGTCCGTACCGAACTTTCGGGTGTCCGCGGCACGGACCCGGACCCGGACATTTCAAAAATCGTTCGGGTTCGGACCGGGGTTCTGCTATTTTACTCCACGTGTTGAGAAGCTGTAGGGCAGCCAATCAACAAGCGTTTCACTGGTTTGCCCTTAGAAGCCATCACAGCCATGCCTACTAATGGCATGGCTGTAATTGGCCAGTGCATCATGTGACCCAGCCTCTTTATAAGCTGGAGTCACAGTGCTGCAGTCACATGCTGCTTGGGTTAGTGTAGGGAAAGGAAGCTGAAAGCTTGAGGGACAGATTTGAGACATTTTAAGACTTGATCCTGCATCCTGAGATAGATTACTTTACTACTGCTGTCTGTGCTGTTGCTCTGAGGACAGATAGCAGAAATTAGAGATTTCACATACCGCTGCTTTGAGTTGCACATCAAGCTCTGCATAGAACAACGATCGCTACGATCGTACACAAGGATCAGATTGTTGGGGGAATTTGAGATTTCAAATACCGCTGCTTAGAGTTGGAGATTGCAGATCAAACTCTGTCTAACGAAACGATTGTACGTTCGTACACAACGATCAGATGTTAGACTAGGAACACATGCTAGCATCGCTAGCAACAAGATACGTCTCGAACTACACGTTGAGTTTCGTCGCCATACACTTTAGAGATTAAAGACGATAGACAGGAGTCTCGTTGTCGTGTCTGTCGTCATCATTTCATTAGATAGAGTCCTACGTCCTAGTTCAGAATTTTACAGAGTTTAGACAGGGAGTTCGAAAGTCGAAGGAAAGGGATGTGATTGGGTTCGTCGTACACTGACGTCGTGACACTGAGGTCGAATATTTCTCCGACCCAGTGTACTACGTGACCGGTTAATGTCGGTACGGTAATCATCCGT
>BLSH010236965.1:712122-732588 GCA_018402905.1 Glandirana rugosa | reverse complement strand
CTTGATTTTAATTTATTTTCCCTATCCCCATTTATTTGTAGGGCACTTGCCCTAGTTTGAAGATGATTTTAGAACAGTTATATGGCTTCTACCGTTAATTAATACTTTTCAGACACAGTTTGAAGATGATCCACATTCACCTCCATTTTTGCTTTTTTTATGTTTTTATTTTTTTTTAAATATTTAAAGTTATTTCCCTGTCACCATTTTTTTGTAGGGCACTTGCCCTACCCTTACCCCCATTTTACTTCCTTTTGCAGCCCTCTAGGGCTTTCCAGGACTTTGTTACAGCCATTTTTGTGCCTAAAAGTTTGGGTCCCCATTGATTTCAATGGGGTTCGTTGTCCGTGCGATCGTTCGGGTTCCGTCCGGACCCGGACCCGGACCCGGACTTTGTCCCGAAGTTCGGACGGACCAGCAGAACCCGAACTTCCAGAGGTTCGCTCAACTCTAATTACCACCTTAATCAGCCTGAGAACGTGTATAATTAGGGTTGCCACCTCATCCCTTTAAACCCAAACAAATATTAATTACACAGGTTCTGTGAATGATTAGGGTGGTAATTAAACTCACTTAGTGCCTTATCTGCATTAAATTAGCCTCAGAACAACCTGTGTAATTCATATGTGTTCGGGTTTAAAGGGAATAGTTGGCAACCCTATGTGTAATTCATGTGTGTTCGGTTTTAAAGGGATGAGGTGGCAACTCTACCTTGGACAGCAGTATTGTCAGACTGGGGGACGGTAGTGTTAGCAGGGCCGCTGATAAGGCAGTACAGCCAGTCCTCCTGTACTGGGTCCGGATAGGGTTGCCACCTCATCCCTTTAAAATTGAACACATATTAACTACACAGGTTCAGTGGCTGATTAAGGTGGTAATTAAACTCACTTGGTGCCTTTTCTGCATTAAATTAGCCTCAGAACAACCTTTGTAATTCATATGTGTTCGGGTTTAAAGGAATGAGGTGGCAACCCTAGGCCCGGACCTTATCAGTTCAAAAGGGGGGCCCAGGCAGCTACTGAACAGTAGGGGTTGGCTGTAATGTCTTATTGCAGACACTGATCCTCTTCTGCCTCTCCCTGCAGTACTGCCAGCTTCTCTTAAGCCTCGTACACACAGTGCGACGGTTGTACGACTGAACGGCCCAAATTGTATGTTGGCTGTTGTATCTCGCATACTGACGCGCACTAATTGATCGTATGACCAAGCCGAAGGTAGTGGCACGTTACGAGCGTATAAAGAGGAAGTTCAGGTGCATGTGATTTGTGAATTAGGAACGTAGGTTTACATGAACGGACACTTCTGACGTTCCTGACTTCTGAGCATGCATTTTTTGCACGCATAACTTGTTGGACCAACTTCTGTACACACGGTACAACAGTCATACAACCAAAGTCTTCTAGTTTGCTCATCCAACTTCTGTTGTATGACCGTCGTACATCGGCAGTTCTAATCGCGCGTACTAACGTTCGGATGATCGCACAACAAGCTGTCTTACGACCGTTTTCATACAACCCTTTGGCCCTTTTCCCTTTGGCTGCACTGCAGGGGGATTGGTCTTATCAAATGCACCCCTTCAATCTGCTGTCCTGGCAATCTTGTGTGCTCCAAAAGCTCTGCCAGCTTCCCTCCTCTCCTTTCCTGCCTGCAGCTTCTGTAGGCACACAGGGATGTTTTAGGATGTCATTTACTGTCCCCCTCCTTTCCTGAATGAACACAGTGAGCGATTGGTACCAATGACTTATGTGTCTATTCATCACTAAAGAATCGTGAACTGTGTTTACTATGCTTATTTTATTTTTTTTGTAAATTCTTTTTTTACGTTTTATATAGGTCTTACAACATTGGAAGTGGTGTTGGCACAACGCCAACCCACTTCATGGACATCAGAGGGTCCAACAACAGATGCTTCTGACTAACATAGTCTACTAACTATGGCTGGACAAACTCTTTAATCCACCATCCTCCCATACATCCCAAAACACAGCTCACTCCAGTACTTATACAATGTCCATGTCAGGATAGAAAACGCATCATTTATCAAACTGAAATTCAACAACTACTATTTTGGAAAATATTGTATGCAGCAAAGGTCTTTACCACTATAAACCTGATGAGTTGAGAACACAATGGCCTTTATCACTGTACACTCTTAATAATGAATTAGCTGTTATGTGAATGGTACAAAGCTTAATATTGCATGCAGGAACCTGCCAATCACAACTATCCCACAGTGACATCACAGTTATACCAGGCTTGCTACACCTTGTGAAATTTTTTCCCACATCTTCTGTATATATATGTCGCATTGTAGTAAGGCATCATAGAGTTCACCAACCCCTTCCAAAAAGGACAAACTAGGAGCCCCGGGCTTCTTCCAGCGTAACAGTATTGCCTTCCTCCTATAGAAAAGCAAGATATTAAAGCGGTAGTAAACCCATGCATTTAACAGTTTAAAAACCAGTCACATTTCCGGTATGTGCCGGAAATGTAACGCTCCCATTGGTTGTGCTCTAAACCAAACTGTCAAACCATCCAATGGTTGGTGTCATAGCTGATCACATGTGCAGCATCATGGCAGTTGTAGATTAAACAGAGGCAAAGATGGCAGCTTCCTTGGCTGAAAATTATAGGAGGGTTTACTACCACTTTAAGTAATGTTTGGTGCACAATGGAAGGAACAACCTCCTCCACCAGGCCCAGCAGACACACTCTGATTGACAACGGAACTGCCAGAATGTCCACTATACAGGAGGTGACCTCAGTCCAAAAAGTTTGGATCTGCTGACACCCCCAGAAAATGTAGTCAGCAGCAGCAGGAGAAAAGGAGCACCTCCAATAGTCAGCAGGGACAGAAGGATAAATAGCAATCAATATAGCTGGTGTATAATAAATCCTGTGTAGAAATTTGAAGTGTATTAGCCTATCCCTAGCTGACACAAGATGTCTAAATGGTTGGTCCCACATGTCGTCCCAATCCTCCCCCTGATTGTCAGACACTACACTTACCCATAGTTCCCTACATTTTATTATCGCCACCAGTTTAAAGCATTTCTTATATGTCTCTCTATGGTTTTAGAGAGATCATCTAATAGTACGTTTTCAAGATCATAAGGCAGTGATTCTACCTTCATATCCCGAAACTGAGCGTGAAAGTCATGGCAAAGTTGTAGGAATCTGAAAAGATATGAGTTGGGGAGGTAATGTCTATCCCTCAGCTGTTCAAAAATCAAAAGTTCCCTGTCTCTAGTTTTGATCCCCTGATCGCCCACACCATAGGGTCAGGAAAGGCATAAAAAGGAGGTAGCGTGGGATTCATCCACAAAGGAGCTGAAGGTTAAATGCCCAGATGATTGGGACGTGCCCGTTTGATCACCTCGTCCCATGCTTTGATAGTGGCCTTCATAGTTGATGTAAGGGGAAGATTGGATTTAGGACGTAATGATTCATACGACCATAATTGTGCAGCCTCCAATGCGGTAGCCGAATCCCCATCATCCGTCGTTAACCAGTGATGAGCAAACACCATCTGACCTGCCAAATAATACTTTCGCCAGTCCAGCAAAGCTATACCCCCCTGACCCCAGGGTTCAGGTAAGACCTTTAGCCCTATTCTGGAGGGTCTAGGCGCCCATACGAAAGCACCTGTGACCACAACAGCTTGGAATGCATTACCGTGGATGGTGTGTGATGTCACACGGATACCCTCTGAGCGAACAATGTGTTTCTGATCATGTGCGAGGCTCATACCGAGCATGCGCGCTGCTTTGTCAAATGTCAATGGAGCTGCGTTACCATCAGTTTGTCCCGGTTTTAGTTAAAGTGTCACACACTGTTTCCAGATGTTTGCAGAACAGTGATATGGGTTCACCCGGTTTTAGTTAAAGTGTTACACACAGTTTCCAGATGTTTGCAGAACAGTAGTTCAGTTTGTCCCGGTTTTAGTTAAAGTGTTACACACAGTTTCCAGATGTTTGCAGAGCAGTAGTTCAGTTTGTCCCGGTTTTAGTTAAAGTGTTACACACAGTTTCCAGATGTTTGCAGAACAGTAGTATGGTTTCTCCCGGTTTTAGTTAAAGTGTTACACACAGTTTACAGATGTTTGTAGAACAGTAGTATGGTTTGTCCCGGTTTTAGTTAAAGTGTTACACACAGTTTCCAGATGTTTGCAGAACAGTATTATGGTTTGTCCCGGTTTTAGTTAAAGTGTTACACACAGTTTTCAGATATTTGCAGAACAGTAGTATGGTTTGTCCCGGTTTTAGTTAAAGTGTCACACACAGTTTCCAGATGTTTGCAGAACAGTGATATGGGTTCGCCCGGTTTTAGTTAAAGTGTTACACACAGTTTCCAGATGTTTGCAGAACAGTAGTTCAGTTTGTCCCGGTTTTAGTTAAAGTGTAACACACTGTTTCCAGATGTTTGCAGAACAGTGATATGGGTTCACCCGGTTTTAGTTAAAGTGTTACACACAGTTTCCTGATGTTTGCAGAACAGTAGTTCAGTTTGTCCCAGTTTTAGTTAAAGTGTTACACACAGTTTCCAGATGTTTGCAGAACAGTAGTTCAGTTTGTCCCAGTTTTAAAGTGTTACACACAGTTTCCAGATGTTTGCAGAGCAGTAATTCAGTTTGTCCCGGTTTTAGTTAAAGTGTTACACACAGTTTACAGATGTTTGCAGAACAGTAGTATGGTTTGTCCTGGTTTTAGTTAAAGTGTTACACACAGTTTCCAGATGTTTGCAGAACAGTAGTATGGTTTGTCCCGGTTTTAGTTAAAGTGTTACACACAGTTTTCAGATATTTGCAGAACAGTAGTATGGCTTCTCCCGGTTTTAGTTAAAGTGTTACACACAGTTTCCAGATGTTTGCAGAACAGTAATATGGGTTCTCCCGGCTTATTTATACTTTTTTGACACAGTTTGAAGATGATTTTAGAACAGTGATATGGCTTCTACCATTAATTAATACTTTTCAGACACAGTTTGAAGATGGTCCACATCCACCTCCATTTTTAATTTTTTTATGAAATTATTTTTTTAAAAATGCTTTTAGTTATTCCCCTGTCCCCATTTCTTTGTAGGGTACTTGTCCCACCCTTACCCCCATTCCCTTCCTTTTGCAGACCTCTAGGACTTTCCAGGACTTTTTTACAGCCATTTTTGTGCCTAAAAGTTCGGGTCCCCATTGATTTCAATGGTGTTCGGGGTCCGGGACAAAGTTCAGGTTCTGTCCGGACCCGAACCCGGACTTTGTCCCGAAGTTCGGCCGAACCAGCAGAACCCGGACTTCCAGAAGTTCGCTCAACTCTATCCATATACAGTCCATCTGTTTATACTATTTTCTACCCATACACTTGTTTGTGCACAATTCTGAGAATCATTTTTGTACCAATGACACATACAATATATATATATATGGAGTAGTTTCTTTGGTCTATTTTTTGCCTGTATATTTGGTTCATATAATTACACTTTGAGGTTTGCCCATTACTATATATATTTCTAACAGTATTCTCATACAGTATATATTTATTCTGTAATTCAAATATGGGTGCCCCATTTGTGTAAGTGCTATTGTTCATACCCACATAAGGTGTGGGTATATGTGTGCATATATTTTCATTCGCATGCACACATATAATGTGTCCCTGTAGTAGTTATCCACTAATACTTTTTACATTCTGCCGTGAACTTCTTGCTTTAATGCCAGAAATTGAGGTTCAATCATCACTTGCGCGCTCACTGTGTTCCGGGGGGGGCCAGGGAGCGGGTACGGCAGACTCGATCTCCACCGTCTACCCACGATGCCCCCCCCCGAGTGAAAGACCGGAGATCCGTGCATGTAAACACGGATCTCCATTCTGTGAGGGGGAAGGACTGTGATCACAGCCTTCCTCTATATGGAAGCCGTGATCACTCCTCTTCCCCTGCCCACATACAGTTAGAACATGCCCAGGGAACACAGTTAACCCTTAGAGCGCCCCCCCAGGTTAACCCCTTCACTGCCAATGGCATTTACACAGTAATCAGTGCATTTTTATAGCACTGATCGCTGTATAAATGCCAATGGTCCCAAAAAAATGTCAAAATGGTCCGACATGTCCGCCGCAATATCGCAGTCCCGCTAAAAATCGCAGATCGCCGCCATTACTAGTAAAAAATAAAAACCCCAGAAATGAATTCTCATCATCCGTAAACACGGCAACTTTTGCACAAACCAATCAATAAACGCAGATTGCGATTTTTTTTTATCACAGATATGAGGAAGAATATAAATAGGCCAAAACCGTTGAAAAAAATGTTTTTTATATATTTTTTTTGGATTTGTATTTTAGCAAAAAGTAAGAAATTTGTTTTTTTTTTGCAAAATTGTCGCTCTTCTTTTGTTTATAGCGGCGATCAGAAATGACGCAGCGGTGATCAAATACCACCAAAAGAAAGCTGTATTTGTGGGTAAAAAAGGACGCAAATTTAGTTTGGGTACAATGCCTCATGACCGTGCAGTTGTCAGTTAAAGGGACGCAGCGCCGAATCGCAAAAAGTGCTCTGGTCCTAAAGTATGAAATCCTTCCGGGGCTGAAGTGGTTAAAGAAGAAGTTACAGGTCTGTGAGAGGCAGAAATCTTGCTTTTTTTGTAGGTGACCAAATACTTATTTTCCACCATAATTTGCAAATAAATTCTTTCAAAATCAGACAATGTGATTTTCTGGTACCTATGATGAAAATTACAGGCCTCTCTCATCTTTTCAAGTGGGAGCACTTGCACAATTGGTGGCTGACTAAATACTTTTTTGCCCCACTATATATATATCTTTGTTTTTAGTGATTAGCGATAATTAAGCACCGACAAGCGGTGTGAAATGCGTCAGCTGTCTGTCCTCTGTACCTGATTTGTGTATGGACTCATTTTTGAATAAAGCATCTTCATTGGAGTGCGGCCATCTGGACTTTTATTTCCATTTCCATGGCACTTGCATACTGAACCAGCACCCTTATTCTTGGGGGGGAGGGGGGATGCATATTGAAACCTTTGCAATCTTGATAGTTCCCCCTCTGGTGTCAGTAGTTTATTAATTTTTATTTTAATTTAATTATTTTTGTTTTACCATTTCATTTAATTTCTTTTATGATTTTATTTTTACAATTTATTTTAGGAGCTCTGTTGGGGGCTTTGATGAGATATCAGGGGTCTAAACAAACCTCAGCCCTCAATCTCCATCTGTGTAGCCTCAGCAGTACACAATGAATGGACAGGAATAGCTGTGCACCAAGCCTCCCATTCATTCAGAAATGGAAGTATAGTTAAAAACAGTTTACTATGCTTCAGGTATGAATGAACACATTGCTACCAATCACTGACTTCAGAAAAGGAAGGAGCCGGTAAATTACAAATTTACAGACCGGTTCTCATCTCTCCATCATGACAAATCTTCTACAGCAGCCGGCAGGAGAGAGGAGGGTGGAAGACAGCAGCTCTGTGGGGGGGTCAGGGAAGCACACAGGGACCCTGGGAACAGCAGAGGACAAGTAAACTGGATAGAGGAAAATGGAGGAGATTGGGTCCTCTAAATGCCACCCCCGTCATCCCTCCTATTCAGGTGTACAAGGGAGGCACATGGGCCCCCTGGAGCATGGGGCACAGTTGCAATTGCAACCCCTGCAACCCCTATCGTTACGACCCTTTCTGTTAGTGTTAAATGGTTTGTCTCAATGCCCTAATTGCTATTTGTAAATGACAGCTTGATCTGTTAAAGGAAGCTGAAAAATAACAGATTAACCTCCCTGGTGGTAATCCCGAGTGTGGCTCGGGGTGGATTTTCAGTACCAAGAGCGGTAACCCCGAGCCACACTCGGGATTGCATTGCTGGATCCAGGCAGCGCTACTTACCTTGTCCCCTGGATCCAGCAATGTCCCCCGCTGTGTCTGCGGGCTGTGTCCGCTGCTCCGATGCCTCTGTGTGCCGGGCTCCATTCCCTGCGAGCGTCGCGTCGCACCGGGACGGAGACCAGCGGGAAATTCAAAAAGTGAAACAGACACAGTACATACAGTACACTGTAATCTTATAGATTACATTACTGTATGAAGTCATTTCACATCCCCTTTGTCCCTAGTGGTTTGCCCAGAGCCCTGCATGCACTTTTATATTATTTATGTCATTCTTTCTGCCTGGAAACTTGAGAATGTCCATAGAAACCAAAAAGTGTCCCTTTACGTCAAAAGTGGTTTTTGATCAGCTAGAAAACAGCGATAGTAAATAAAAATCATTTGCAGAATTGAGTGATACTGATTTATGGGGAAATTTATCATCAGACACTGAAAGTGACGACAGCGACAATTCTGCAACTGAGCAAATTTCATTGTTTTTGGTTTGATTACATTATTGAATACATTTTATTACTTTTATATTATTATTTTTGATAATTACTTTTAGTTATTTATTATATTATAATTTATTATTTCATTTTTCAAACTTTTTCATACCCGGGATGTCTACTAGACTCTTGTTTGGACAGATTTAAGTGAGTTATTCCTAAGAATTGCAGGCCTACAATATAAAACGCCAAATTTTCATGCAAAATAATCGTACCGCTTTCAGCAATAAATTCCAGACTCAGTCATACCACCAGGGAGGTTAAGTTGCAAGATGAACATGTGACAATAAAGAAAAAAAAAAGACTAAAAACAGGCAATTATTTTATGTATGTATCCATTTTGTGTATATAAAACAGTGAAAATATGGTCTTGCATCCATGTAAAATTGATAAGTCAAGTTACAAATTAAAGAAAAACACAGGGGCAAGCATGTCTGTGTACTTAAAGCATTTTAGCATAATGGGGTTGATTTACAGTACTAAAGGCAAATAGACTGGCAGTTGCTCCAAAGCTTACTAAATGAGATAAAGCTTCACTTCGCAAAGAATATCCAATCACGTGCAAGGAAAAAAAAAAAAAAACAGCATTTTTGTTTGCACGTGATTGGATGATGGGAGTCGTCAGCGCTTCAGCTCATTTCCTAAGCTCTGGAGCAACTGCATTTGCAAAGTGCACAGTTTATTTGCCTTTAGTAAAACAACCCCATTATTTTTTTTTTTGGAAGTCGGCAGTTTACTACCTCTTTGAGTTTTCATATTTTAAAAACGTTATTAATACTGATAGTATAAATGAACAGTGCCTTGAAAAAGTATTCATACCCCTTGAAATTCTCCACATTTTGTCATGTTACAACCAAAAACGTAAATGTCTTTTATTGGGATTTTATGTGATAGACCAACACAAAGTGGCACATAATTGTGAAGTGGAAGGAAAATGATAAATGTTTTTCAATTTTTTTACAAATAAATCTGAAAAGTGTGGCGTGCTTTGCACATCTAGAGAGGACATTTTTGCCCATTCTTCTTTGCAGAATATCTCAAGCTCTGTCAGATTGGATGGAGAGCGTCTGTGAGCAGCAATTTTCAAGTCTTGTCACAGATTATCAATTGGATTTAGGTCTGGACTTTGACTGGGCCATTCTAACACATGAATATGCTTTGAAAATGTGGAAAATTTCGAGGGGTATGAATACTTTTTCAAGGCACCAAGAGGAACTGACACACACAGAAGAAGACTCAACAATCCAGAATCCATATCCAGCACCCAAACAGTTTCCAGCTTCCAGCATTCCCCATTGACCTAAAAAAGTAGATGCCCCGATCCCATTAACCACTTCAGCTCTGGAAAGTTTACCCCTCTTCATGACCAGGCCTTTTTTTTTTGCGATACAGCACTGCGTTACTTTAACTGACAATTACGCGGTCGTGCAATGTTGTACCCAAATAAAATTGATGTCCTTTTTTTTCCCACACAAAGAAAGTTTTTTGTGGTATTTGATCACCTCTGCCGTTTTTATTTTTTGTGCTACAAACAAAAAAAGAGTGACAATTTTGAAAAATAAAATAATATTTTTTACTTTTTGCTATAAAACATCCAATAAAAAAATGTAAAAAATCTAATTTCTTCATCAGTTTAGGCTGATATGTATTCTGCTACATATTTTCTGGTGAAAAAAATCCCAAATAAGCGGATATTGATTGGTCTGTGCAAAAGTCTACAAACTATGGGATATATTTATGGAATTTTTTTTTTTTACTAGTAATGACAGCGATCAGTGACTTATTGCGGGACTGCAACATTGCAGCGGATAAATGGGACATTAAGTTTTTTGGGGTACAGTGACACTAATACAGTGATCGGTGCTAAAAATATGCACTGTCACTGTACTAATGACACTGGGAGGGAAAGGGTTAACATCAGGGGTGATCAAAGGGTTAAATGTGCTCCTAGGGAGTGCTTGTTAACTGTGTGGGGTGAAGTGCTTTTACTGTGGGAAGGCAGAGATCTGTGTTCCTGCTTAGCGGAAACACAGGATCTCCACCTTCCCTATTAACAGAGCAGCAATCTGCCTTGTTTAGATAGGCAGACCACCATTCTGCCTCTCTCGGGAACGAACGGCGGGTCCTGGCAGACACAGAGTTTGCCGGACCCGCTGATTGTCTCTTGCTGTGTCCAATCATATTGGGAGCGGGTCCCCGGCAGCCCACGTGCGCGCCCCAGACCCGGGAATGCAAAATCACATACCTGTATGTGATTTTGCACAGGAGAGCCACCTTGCCTCCGGTTATGTAGCGTACATGGTCAGCAAGAGGGTAAACATGTTAAATGTATTTTTTTATGACTATTAGTATTAATAAAGATTGGCTCTTAAATAAATTGGCCAGTAGGGCCTGGCTGTTGTATTTTCAGCAGTAAGCAGTAGCACCCAACATATAGAATGTAATCTCACATAAAAAAATAAAATAACTAGGAACGACTTTGAACAGATATAACATTGGTTGCACTGAAATCTAAACATAGTTCAGTACCTAAAGTCTAAATCAATACCTTGTGCCACTTACAGAATATCATTGTAGGCTAGTACTAGTTTGGACAAGGTCACATCCAGCTGTACTTATATTAAAAAAAATAAAAAACAAGAAAAATCATCTTGTTTTATGAATTGAAAGAGAAAAAAACTGTAAATCCACTCCTGGCAAGACAAGCAGAAAGGAATCTATGGAATAAAAGCTTTCGGAGTAGTGTTTGAAAGATATACCATAAAGTCAATGCTCTGTATACCCACAAGCACATAGATTGGCACTTCAAATGATATTGCTTCAAATAGAAAAACATCAGAAACAAATAAAATGAGTGAGAGCAAAGAAAGGACAAAAAATGATAGGTGAGTGTGTCATGTATAAGTTTATGTTTGTCTATATATACAGTACTGTGCAAAAGTTTTAGGCAGGTGTAAAAAAATGCTGTAAATTAAGAATGCTTTCAGAAATAGAAGTATTTATAATTTATTTCTTATCGATGAATAAAATGGAAAGTAAATGAACAGAAGAGAAATCAATATTTGGCATGACCACCCTTTGCCTTCAAAACAGCACCAATTCTTCTAGGTAGACTTGCACACAGTTTTTGAAGGAACTCATCAGGTAGGTTGTTCCAAACATCTTGGAGAACTAACCTCAGACCTTCTGTGGATGTTGGCTGCCTCAAATCCTTCTGTCTCTCCATGTAATCCCAGATTGACTCTGTGGTGTTGAGATCTCTGTGGGGCCAAACCATCACTTCCAGGGCTCCTTGTTCTTCTTTATACTCAAGATAGTTTCTAATGACATTGGCTGTATGTTTGGGGTCATTGTCCTGCTGCAGAATACATTTGGGGCCAATCACATGCCTCCCTAATTGTATGGCATGATGGATAAGTATCTGCCTGTATTTCTCAACATTGAGTACACCATTGATCCTGACCAAATCTCCAACTCTATTTGCAGAAATGCAGCCACAAACTTGCAATGAACCTACAACATGCTTGACACTCGTTAGTGTGTCCACCCTCCAGCCCTTTACCAACAAACTGCCTCCCGCTACAGCCAAATATTTCACATTTTGACCAAAGTACCTGCTGCCATTTTTCTGCACCTGCTGTTCCTATGTTTTCCTGCATAGTTAAGTCAATTAGCCTTGTTTCCACGCTGGAGGTATGGCTTGTTTATGAAGACCACTTCTAGCTAGACTTCTCCATACTGTAGATGGGTGTACCTGGGTCCCACTGGCTTCTGCCAGTTCTGTGTTGATGGCACTGCTGAATATTTTTCAATGTCAAAGAAAAGTAATCTTGATGTGTCTTTCATCTGTGCATTAGGTTTCCTTAGCTGACCACTGCACCTATGGTCCTCAACGTTGCCGTTGTGCTTCTTCAAAAGAGCTTGAACAGCACATCTTGAAACCCCAGTCTGTTTTGAAACCTTTGCCTTGGAGAGACCTTACTGATGCAGTCTTCCACAACCTCACCTTAGTAGCAGAGTTTGAATGTTCCTCATCCAGTTTTGAGCCTCCTACACAGCTGTTTCTGTTTCAGCTAATGACTGTGTTTCATCCTACATGTGAAATTGATGTAAAGCACTGTGCACACTGTTTGCGCTATATAAATCCTGTATATTAATAATAGTAATAATAATAATCAGTGGAGACTGGTGCTCCATTTTTTTGGGGGGGCAGCAAACAAATCACCCACCTCTCCCCCTCGTTCAGTCCGTCAGGCGATCAATCAAAACCCCCAACCCACCTCCCTTCGCTCGCTCATCAGCTGACCAGCCCCACACTTACCCCATCTAGATCACGGGCAGTGCTTTCTCCTCGCCAGCTTCACCCTGCTTCTTCTCCTCTTTGGCTTCAAGGCGGCTTCACCCTACATCTCCTCCTCCTCGGTATCCAATACGATCACTTCTCCTCTTGGCCAATTGGGTCTTAAGACCTGCTTCCTCATTGGCCGGGAGGAGAATCAGGCAGACAATAGCGAATATTAATTCACTATTGTCACACAACTGGGTGGGCTCAGGGCGCAGTGCTCTGTGCCCCAAGCCCACCCTTTTTTGAAGCCAATTAGAGCCTCAGGCTCTAATCACGTGCTTCCAAGAAAAAAATCCTGATTGGAATCCATGCATCCGGTGTTCTGCATGTAGATTAGGGTCCAGGCCCATGGATTAGGGGGGCACGCGCCCCTGCGCCCCTTATGGACGGGCACCACTGATAATAATAATTAGCACCTACTTGGTATAATTGGTTAATCATACACCTGACTCTAATAGATGCGGTTCTAAGCCAAAGGTTAGTCACACCGAATAATGATTTGATTTAGATCTTTCTTCTGTTTGCTCACTTTGCATTTTGTAAATTCTTCTGACAATTGTATATTCTGTTGCTCCTTTTTTTCTAAGTCAAACTTTCTTCAGTAATCATTCAGAAGAACAATCAAAAATTTCTAGCCTAGCTAATTATTTTCAAGGTTTATGGTCACAAAATAATACCATAATTCCACCATTACGTAGTGCTATGGGGGAACAACAGAATAAAAGTTTCTAGTGCTAATAAAATTATAAAGAAAAATGGGTGATTTCTTTGCGAATTTGTGGTTTGTTCAAAGTGATTTCAGAAATTCAGAAAATCAGATGATGGGAATAGAGGTCCTGAGTCATTCATGATCTAAGGTGTGTTCATTGAGCTGTCTAAGTGATTAATACATACACATGGCCTATGATCTCAGATTGAACTGCATGTGAGGTGACTGTTTTGAGGCTGAAATCAAGATATGTTCAATAATGAGGTCATCTGGGGACAAAATACTGACAATGAATAATAGGAGAGCCTTAAATGAACTCTCTTTGTTTTCTATCGATACAAGTACTGTATGTATTTAATAAAATATGTTTTCATCATTTTTATTCATTGTCTACCTCCTTTTTTATCAGATTTTTTTAGAAAGCTTTTATAAAAAGAACGTAAAAAAGAACAAACATTTAGGTCACAATATCTGAGTCAACATGAAAGTGCACCAAATATGAAGAATAGACGTATACTCAAATTTAATAAAATGAACATGAAACTATAGTTATAACCTGTTTATAAGTAGACATCATATATTGTGATGAGCCTAACTGCCCTGGTTTCAGTTCGAATGCCAAACCTGATCATCATTGAAATGATTGAGAGCTGAATCTGTCAAATTAAAAATGCCCATTTTCTGGGCTAATATGGAAGTTGGCCGCTGCCCTGGGGAGCATAAATAATAACAAAAAAGTTCTCTGTAATAGGGAGCAGCACCCCAAAGGATTTTGAGGGGGAATCCACTCAAAAAAAAATGTGTGAGGTTCCACTAAAAATCCACACCAGACCCTGAATCCATGCATTCAGCTTTACTAGTCCTTAGATGTGATGGCATCATTATTTTTATTTTTCCCCTTTATTTTCACCCAAAAAATTCAGCCACATTAACAATTCCTGTACCAAGGTGACAACACATATTCATTCTACTGTATCATGACAACAGAAACAGGACATGAATGCACTAACCTTTCCCTCTTCTACATAATATTGAACATACCTCCCAACTTTGAGATGGGAATGAGGGGCACCTATTAGCAAAAGTATGTAGGCATAGGACACACCCCCTGCTCAGCAGAAGTTCAAAATCTAAATGGCAGTTGGTCTAAACTAGAGCTCCTGATGGCAGACATGGGCTAGGAACCTTTATGGTCCCAGTATACTTTGCCTCAAACTGACACCAGGACCACCTCACCAAGGAGGTGGCTGGGGCAGAGAGGCTACAGTGCAGAGACTTCACAAGGCTACAGATGAGAGAGTAGTCAGGCCTGAGAACAGGTCTAGGTAGGCAGCAAGCAAGAGTGTAGTCAGGTTCATCCAGGCTGGCAACCGGCAGGCAAACGGCAGGCAGATATTAAGATACCTCTTAAACAATCGGGTAGCTGGCCACTTCAAAGGCTGGTGCTTAAATACCCTTCCTGGTTAGAGGACATGTTCAGCAACATTACTGGGAACTCTGTAAACCCTGGAGGTGGTGGAAATCCAAGAAATCCTGGGAATCCTGGAAGACCTGACATGGATCCTGTGAGTACTGGAGAGCCTAGAAATTCTAGAAATCCTGGAACAAATGAGTACTGTCCACGATCCTTTTTTTAAATTTGCACTTACATCCACATTTTCAGGACAAGGTTTCGGCATGTACCCCCTTCTTCAAGGTCCAAGCAGTACTCAAATCCTGGAAGACCCAGAATAGCTCTTGCGAGTACAGGAGATCCTAGGTATTCTGGAAATCCTGGAAGACCTGGCAAGGATTCTATGAATCCTGTAACACTTTGGTTTAGTTTAAGTACTTCACCCACCCATTTATCTATTTCCAGAACAGGCATTCCTACAGCAAGCCTAATTACAACTTTCCGCCGGCGGCGTATGGCAACTAAGAATAAATCCAGATTTCAGGTAATTGGGCTGGCTCAGTTGAAAAAAAAATGATTTAAAGATTTTTGAAGGAATGCATAAGTGATTTAAAGGGTGTTCTTATATCGCCTGCCTGGAGTGTCAGAATTGTTGCTTTTTACCTTAGTTCCTGATCGCCCTGACGTTATTTCGCTGCTTGATGTTTGGATGAGAAGATTGAACTTTTAGCTTAGCAGCAGGAGAAGTGCCATATATCCGCACAGCCCCATTCTGTCTAGTCTCGAACGGGTTATCGCATAATTACACAACCACAGAGAGTTCTGTTTCTTAGACCGGGGGCTGTGTCTTTGCCAGGCACTGATTAAGTACCTTCTAAATTACCAAGCAAAATGGATTATTTGATAAATGATTGCAATCAGGACGATAATATATAATTCTGATTAATCAAGGGAGTTTGATTAATATGGGTGTTGATCTTCAAATAATTCCTGGGAGTACTGAGAAACTGCTTACTGCCATTCAAGTGAAGTGTGAATCAGTGGTTCTCGGCTCTGTGAGATATCAGCGAAGGGGAAGGCGCTTTTGCTGCAGATAGTTGCAGTGTTCAGCCAGGTAAATGCAAGCTGCCAGGGATTTAAGCATTTAAATAATAATGTAGCTAAATAAAGAAAAAAAAAGGTTTACAGACTTTACTGGTGCTTATGAGATGACACATCCAATTCATAAAATTGAATTAAATAATACATTAAAAATGTATTTGTTGCCAAAACATCTTTGCAGTTTTTTTGATAAGGTAGGAAAAGGTTTGAACCCCTGACAGTTTATATTTTGCTTTATGTGTCCGATTGGGGTACTTTCTCTTCTCTCCCAATGATGCAACAGGGAAAAAAAAACAAGTGAAGGGAATTTTCATCATTGTTACTAGAACACGTGTACCCACTAGAAGATTTTCCCTCACCTCTTGTTTTAGTGACAACTGTCAATCTGTGTTTTTCCACATATTTTTTTAGTGACTATGGCCACCTGCACAAACAGAAAGGGTCAGTCCCACATCCAGAAGGGGCACAGGGGCGCCACCACCCTAATCTCTATGCATTCGCCCCCTAATCTCCATGTGGGGCTATGGGGTTCTACATTATTTTTTTTGCGGAGCACATGATTCGAGCCTAAGGCTCTAATTGGCTTTAAAAAGGGTGGGCTCGGGATGCAGAGCACTTGTTTGCCCCTCCCCCCCCCAAAAAAAATGGAGCACCAGCCACCACTGGTCAGTTCCCCCAGCAGAAAGACTATCCAAAAACAAAAAAAAAATTAATTATACTTCAACTTTAAACTCTAACTACAGACATTTTTTTTAAATTTACCTTTTAAGTTTTGGCTACCATGGATGCTGTACAGGCAACCGAAGCAAGTTTTTAATTCCAAGTCTTCCCTGGAACCCTAGGGTTCCTCCAGAGGTTACTAGGGGGGTCCTTGAGCAATGAGCAATTATTGTCTCTTAGATGAATTCCCAATGACAACAATTATCTTTTTAGCCTTCTTTAAGAGGGAGATTCTTTCCCCAAATGTAAGGAACATCCTTCCCATTGACTATCAGACTAATGTATCATAAGTTGTAGATACAATAATTATTAGCAGGGGTTCCCTGAAACTGGAAAGCTATTTCAAAGATTCCACTGTGTTTAATAGGCTGAGAAAGGCTGCTCTAATGCAAAGCTTCCTAATACCCTTATCTTGTAGACCAGTGGTCTCAAACTGCAGCCCGGGGGTTAGATGCAGTTACTTGCTTTTATTTTTACTATTTCATCCACTGATACCAACAATGGGGCAGAATTCCTCCCACTGACACCAATAAAGGGACACAATTCCTCCCAGTGACACCAATGATGGGCCACAATTTTTCCCAATGATACCAACAAGGGGTCCCAATGACACCAATGATAGGAAACATTTTCTCCCAATGACACCAATGATGGGACACAATTCCTCACAATGACACCAATGATGGGACACATTTTCTCCCAATGGAACCAACAATGGGGCCCAATAACACCAATGATAGGACACAAGTCTTTTAACTCATACTAAAGTTTGGACATTTTGGACAAAGTCTAAAGGACAGTAAACTGGCCCTTTGTTTAGAAATTTTGGAGATGCCTGTTGTAGACCAAAGTTCAGCCTAACAATACATTGAATTGTTCCTCAATTTCAAGCCCTGATGAAGAGGGACCAGAGCCCGGAAGCTTATTGGCAACTCTTTTATTATTTCTGATTATGTAAACAAAGACAAATTTTACTTTTTTTTGTCCCTTTATAATATTTAAATCCTGTAGAACTACCTGAGCCTTCTCCACCTATAACTTTGAAAGTCCACCTTGAGAACAACTCACTTCATTAGTGTCCAATGCTCCACCAACATCTCTGACTTTTTTTACTTTTGGTTAAGTAAGGGCAGGCTAAATCCGCTAACATGTTTCTTTTTTGCTGCCTGTGAAATTTTCCTCTACTACACATCTTCTAACACAACAGGAGGTGAGAAGAAAGGGAAATCCTCTCTTTTCTTTCATTAAGAGACTCTTTTTTTTACTGGACCAGAAAAGTATTCATAACAGAAAAAGAGTAGAACAATAGATGTTAAAGTATAACTAAAGGAATAACTTTTTTTTTCAGTTTTGGATAGAGTGGAGATGGATTAGAACACCTGCCAGTTTTTATTTATGTCTGTGTCCCCGTTAAGGAGATTCACCCTCTTTATTTGTCCTGTTTACCATTATCATTGAAAGTGAAAGTAAAAGAAAATCCCAAATTTTCCCCAGAAAAATAATAGCACAGAAATCTTCCAATGGGGACACTAGTTTTGGTGACCTAGGGGGTCCCAAGGAATTCCTTTATTTTGCAGGGATTTCCTCTGACTTCCTGTTTGGCTATGGGACAGGAAGCCAAGGGAATTCTCTGCAATGGGACACAGATGGTGAAAAAGAAAAACTGAAACGGGTTATAAGTAGAGTTGAGTGAATCCGGACTGTAAAGTTCGGGTCCGTACCGAACTTTGGGGTGTCCTGGACCCGGACCCGAACCCGGACTTTTAAAAAAAAAGTCCGGGTCGGGTCCGGGGTTCGAGTATTTTATTCCACGTGTTGAAAAGCTGCCAAGGGCAGCTAATCAATAAGTGTTTCACTGGTTTTCCCTTAGAAGCCATCACAGCCATGCCTACTAATGGCATGGCTGTGATTGGCCAGTGCACCATATGACCCAGCCTCTATATGGGGCTGGAGTCACTGTGCTGCATGTCATATGCTCTCAGGATAGTTTGGGGAGAGGATGCTGCTGGCTCTGTGAGGGACAGACTGCAGAACATCTCATCATGCATTACTGAACGATCTGATTGTGGACTAGGTAGAGATACTAGTACTGCTGCTTTGAGGGACAGATTGCACACCTTATCCTGCTGCACAGAATGATCTGACTGGACTAGGTAGAGTCTACTGCTTAGAGGGACAGAGTATTGTTCTAAAATCATCATCAAGTTGTACAGGGAAAGGTTCCAGCTGTTGCTTTAAGGGAAAGATTATGGGAAAAGTGTATTGCAGGCGCATAGAGCCAAATTACTGTTCTAAAATCATCTCCAAAGTGTGTGGGAAAAGTCTATTGCAGGCGCATAGAGCCATATTACTGTTCTAAAATCATCTCCAAAGTATGTGGGAAAAGTCTATTGCAGGCGCATAGAGCCATATTACTGTTCTAAAATCATCTCCAAAGTGTATGGGAAAATTCTATTGCAGCCACATAGAGCCATATTACTGTTCTAAAATCATCTCCAAAGTGTGTGGGAAAAGTCTATTGTAAGCGTATAGAGCTATATTATTGTTCTAAAATCATCTCCAAAGTGTGTGGGAAAAGTCTATTGCAGGCGCATAGAGCCATATTACTGTTCTAAAATCATCTCCAAAGTGTGTGGGAAAAGTCTATTGCAGGTGCACAGAGCCATATTACTGTTTTTTGTTTTTTTTTCAAGAGATTTTATTGTCTTTTCCAGAAAATAACAGGATACAAAGCAGATATTCAAAGTATACAAAATTTCTTTTGGTACATTCGAAATAGAGTTACAATCAAGATACGTAACAATGTTAACCAGGGGCGGGGGAGGATGGGGGAGACGTTGGTTCAAGCTGTGTGATGAATAGGGGTTGAGGGTGGCTGCAACGTGGGTGTTATCGGGTGAGAGTGTCAATTTCGGGGGGCAATTGGGAAGAGTGTGTGGGTATTGGCTTCCCTGTGGGTCTTTGATGGAGGTAAGTATCCCATTTACCGTGAAGATGGATGGACCTCTAACAGACCTTTGAAAGCAAATCATAGTTAAGAGATAGAGGGCGTACACTGAGCAGATAGAGAGCATTTTACGATGAAAGAGGCAGTTCATCTCTGCTGGACAGGAGAGGACCAATAGTGTGTGAAGAGGTAACCGAAAGTCTAGCCTTGGTGCCATGGACTGTATAGGGGCTGTAGATCCTGGAGTGTTTAGAATGTGGAAGGTTGATCCGCCAGAGGGAGGATTCGTTTGAGTCCATCGGAGTATAGGTGGGGGGAATTTTGAAGGTGGTCTCTTTCGTTTTGGGGGAGGGTTTGTTGTATGTAGGACCCCCATATTACTGTTTTAAAATCATCTCCAAAGTTTGTGGGAAAAGTCTATTGCAGGCGCATAGAGCCATATTATTGTTCTAAAATCATCTTCACAGTGTGTGGGAAAAGTCTATTGCAGGTGCACAGAGCCATATTACTGTTTTAAAATCATCTCCAAAGTATGTGGGAAAAGTCTATTGCAGGCGCATAGAGCCATATTACTGTTCTAAAATCATCTCCAAAGTGTATGGGAAAATTCTATTGCAGCCACATAGAGCCATATTACTGTTCTAAAATCATCTCCAAAGTGTGTGGGAAAAGTCTATTGTAAGCGTATAGAGCCATATTATTGTTCTAAAATCATCTCCAAAGTGTGTGGGAAAAGTCTATTGCAGGCGCATAGAGCCATATTACTGTTCTAAAATCATCTCCAAAGTGTGTGGGAATTATCTTAAAAGGGTATGTGAAACCTCTACTAAAATCTTGTCATTATACCGAGATACGCGGACGTTATCTGAAAAGGGTGT
>BLSH010236965.1:694438-712112 GCA_018402905.1 Glandirana rugosa | reverse complement strand
GAGCCAAATTACTGTTCTAAAATCATCTCCAAAGTGTGTGGGAAAAGTCTATTGCAGGCGCATAGAGCCATATTACTGTTCTAAAATCATCTCCAAAGTGTATGGGAAAATTCTATTGCAGCCACATAGAGCCATATTACTGTTCTAAAATCATCTCCAAAGTGTGTGGGAAAAGTCTATTGTAAGCGTATAGAGCCATATTATTGTTCTAAAATCATCTCCAAAGTGTGTGGGAAAAGTCTATTGCAGGCGCATAGAGCCATATTACTGTTCTAAAATCATCTCCAAAGTGTGTGGGAAAAGTCTATTGCAGGCGCATAGAGCCATATTATTGTTCTAAAATTATCTCCATTTTAGAACAGTAATATGGCTCTATGCGCCTGCAATAGACTTTTCCCACACACTTTGGAGATGATTTTAGAACAATAATCTTTCCCTTAAAGCAACAGCTGGAGGCTTTCCTTGTACAACTTGGAGATGATTTTAGAATCTAAAATCATCTCCTAGTTCTATAGGGAGAGGTTCCTACTGTTGCTTAAAGGGACAGATTATTGTATCTTGCACAAAATTAAAAAGTGCATCTACATTGCTGGTTTAAAAAACAAACAAAAAAATTCCAAAAATAAAAAAACAGTGTTGGCTACCTCCTCCTCCTCCTCCTCCTCCACCGCCACTTTCACCGCCTCCTCAACCTCCAACTCCACATCCACCTCCATTTTTGATTTTTTTATGTGATTTTAGCTTAAAAATTATTTTAAGTTATTTCCATATCCCCATTTCTTTGTAGGGCACTTGTCCGACCCTTACCCCCATTTTCCTTCCTTTTGCAGACCTCTAGGACTTTCCAGGACTTTGTTACAGCCATTTTTGTGCCTAAAAGTTTGGGTCCCCATTGATTTCAATGGGGTTCGGGGTCCGGGTCAAAGTTCGGGTCAAGTCCGGACCCAAACCCGGACTTTGTCCAGAAGTTCGGCCGAACCTGCCGAACCCGGACTTCCAGAGGTTCAATCAACTCTAGTTATAAGCTCCACTTGCTTGTTGAAAAAAAAAGTTTTGCCTATACTCCTATTTTAAATCCACTAACATGTTTCTTTTTTGCTGCTTGTGAAAGTTTACTTTAGTAGCTGTCTTGAGACACAACAGGAGGTGAGAGGATATATTTTTAAATTAAGGGAAATCCTCTCTTTTCTTTCATCAATATGTTTTTTTTTTATTAGACTAGAAAAGCATTCGTACATTTTTTACAGTTGTGTAGTTACGGAAAAAGAGAAGAACAACAGACATTAAGTATAAGTAACGGAAGCAAACATGTTGTCTGCAGGATCTGGGGGTTGATGCGTGGCCTTTGGTCTACTGATTAAAGCTTACAAAGCCTTCAAACACAACCAGAACATACTGTATGCTAGTATGTTGTGAAGTTACTTGAAAAAGTGCTATAGTTGTAAAACAATTACAGTAGAAAAAACTGAAAGAAATGCAAACAATAAAGCATATTTCAATGTTTATAAATGAGCCATGGTCTGAACGCTCATTATTTTACCAAACATACTTAGCAGCAGTTAGAAATGGAAACTGCGAAGAGTCAGCTTAGCTATCTGCTGGAGGGCTATAGTCCCCTAAAAGTCTGTTTGTGATCAAGAGAGGTAACTTAAGGGTAGGGTGAGAAACCCACTCTTAACCACTTGCCGACTGCCGATCGGCATTTGACGCCGGCAAAGTGGCTCTTTAAGGCAAATCGCCATCATCTGACGGCGGCTGCCAGATCGCGCACAGTGAGCGCGCGCGCTCCGCCGGAGGCACGCCCGCGCGCTCACTGTGTCCGGGGAGGGCCAGGGAGCGGGTGCGGCGGAGTCGATCTGTGTGAGTAAACACGGATCTCCGTTCTGTGTGAGGGGGAAGGGCTGTGATCACAGCCTTCCTCTACACGGAAGCTGTGATCGCTTCCCTTCTCCTGTTAGGGCAGTCCCCCCACAGTTAGAACACGCCCAGGGAACACTGTTAACCCCTAGAGCGCCCCCTGCAGGTTAACCCCTTCACTGCCAATGACATTTACACAGTAATCAGTGCATTTTTATAGCACTGATCGCTGTATAAATGCCAATGGTCCCAAAAAAGTATCAAAATGTTCCGACATGTCCGCTGAAATATCGCAGTACTGCTAAAAATCGCAGATCGCCGCCATTACTAGTAAAAAATTAAAAAAAATAAAAACCCCAAAAATTAATTCTCATCATCCGTAAACGCGACCACTTTTGCGCAAACCAATCAATAAATGCCGATTGCGATTTTTTTTTATCACAAATATGAGGAAGAATATAAATCGCCCAAAACCGATGAAAAAAAATGTTTTTTTATATTTTTTTTTTGGATTTGTATTTTAGCAAAAAGTAAGAAATTTGGGGTTTTTTTGCAAAATTGTCACTCTTCTTTTGTTTATAGCGGCGATCAGAAATGACGCAGCGGTGATCTAATACCACCAAAAGAAAGCTCTATTTGTGGGAAAAAAAGGACGCAAATTTCGTTTGGGTACAACGTCGCACGACCGCGCAATTCTCAGTTAAAGCGATGCAGCGCCGAATCGCAAAAAGGGCTCCGGTCCTAAAGTGTGAAATCCTTCTGGGGCTGAAGTGGTTAAACAGTGTCCATAGTGAAAGATTCCCTTACTCTCTGCCCTGGTGGCAATGGTCTCCAAGACAAATACAGAGGTTTACTTTCCCCAGCACGGGCATAGACAGCATTAAAAACTGTGGTGTCTGTGGTTTACCAAGATCAATGAAGTACATATGATGGAGGAACTGATGGCTGCGGTCCAGGGTAAAGAGGAACACTTTTGCAAGAGATGGTTCTTTTGGACCAAGTTCACTTTCTGTCCCAAATACCAGTCCCTACAATCTTCTTCTGGGTAGATTACATCTTCTTCCAATATTTACGATTTCTAATATCTTAGTTCCAGGCCAGCAGAATGCTGATTCCCATGGCATCCCCTCGACTAGATGCCTATTCAATCTGATTCCTATGATGCACAGCACTACGTCTAAGGAGCCTTGTGCAGCATCCCTACCCATCCCCCCCCCCCACTAATTTTCCCCCCTCAACCCTCCTGTTTTTATTTATTTTTTCCTCCTTGCCATACCTCACATTATACATTTTGATCAGCCATACACACAAATTCAGGCTGGCAAACATACAAAATACAATTCAATGTAACTTATAACATACGATGGGGTACATTATTATGTAACGTACTGTGCTTGGTGAAGCTTACAGAGCCTGTAATTGATAACTTATTGCACTTATTTGTTGCTATCTTTACCCCCTTGACACGCTCAGCTATGATGTCTGCCGTTGGATTTTTGCTATGTTTTTTTCTTCTGACAACATGGCCCATTGCTATGGGCTTCCATTTTGGTGTATGGCTGCAAAAACTAAAATTACCTAAATAAAGAATTTAAAAAAAACTGGCAGAGGTTCTAATCTATTACCCCTCTTACTGCATGTATTTACAGTACATCACTTTTTTATTTGGGTTTATGCATGTTTTATATGTGCACTTTATGTTCCTGCATTCTGCACGTTGAGGGAAACTTTCTATGAAGTAGATGCACCAAATGACATAGTAAAACCAAAACTGGGAGCTCCCCACCCCACATGTAAGAGCCCTGAGGGTCTGGGTGGCCAATCGCCAAGCAGCAGTATTGCAACATGGAAAGGAGGGGGGATATAAGTTATATGTTCCTCTATACTTTACGACAGGGGTGTCAAACTTGATTTCATCATGGGCCGTATCAGCATTATGCTCGCCCTGAAAGGGCCGGTCGTATATGTAAGACTAGATGTCCAGAGCACCACCCCCCTTACATCAGATGCTAAGAGCTCCCCCCCACCATCAGAAGTCAAGGGTCCCCCAAACTTCCTTGCATCACAGTAGGGGCAGAGCTGAGAAGCAGAAAGTGCAGGGTCTAGAGGAGGACCAGAGGAGAGCTGGAGTCTTCTGAATGCTGAGACCAGGGGAGGTGAAGATGAGGGGGTGCTGCAGCTGCACAGAGAGGAGCAGGATCTGAAGGAGTTCTGTCCTCCACTCTGCTGCTGACTGCTGAGACGGGGTGGTGGAGATGAGGGGAGTGCTGCAGCTGCAGAAAAGGCGTGAGGGCCACATGAAATGACCCGGAGGGCCGGATTTGGCCCCCGGGCCTTGTGTTTGACACCTGTGCTTTACGAGGTGAAAAAAGAGCCAGAAGGCCGGAAAATGAACTTATTCAGATTGGGGACAGTATTACAACAAATACAGTTGAATAGTTAAGCTAAAGGTATAGCAGTAAAGCAGACATAAGTTATACCCTTTTTAGCTTACATATTTGTTATTACAGTTCTCCATTAAAGTTTCAACATCTGCTTTAATCCCTCATGAAGCAAGGATAGGCATTTATGCAAAGCTGAGAGTTAAGCTGCTGTATGTACAAAGCTTTTTGTTTCCTTGTCTATTCTGTCCGCTGGGAATACATGGTGACAGCTCTTTAACGCAACAATAATGACGGGTTCATTAACTTTGGAAGTCCAATGATCTGCAATAAATGTTGCAATAATGCACAGAGAAAATTGGCAAAGAAGCATCAGAAATGTGAAATTTTACACATACCGTACAGGGTGGCAATCTATGTAAAATAAGAAAGCACAATGAGCATTAATATTCCCATTTAATGAGTATGAAAATATGCCCAATCCCTATGTAATACCTCTATATTAAAAAACCATTAGTAGCAATAAGAAAAAATACCTGCTGCAGCCCCTGCTTTCTAATTTGTTCATCTTGGTTGCAGTGACATCACTCGACCTTCCCACAGGCTTCTGGAAAATCAGAATGCTAAATATTGGAAGAATGTGCTCCTCCTCAATTACCATCTGT
The DNA here is from genome assembly GCA_018402905.1 of Glandirana rugosa. Classification (NCBI taxonomy): domain Eukaryota; kingdom Metazoa; phylum Chordata; class Amphibia; order Anura; family Ranidae; genus Glandirana; species Glandirana rugosa. The sequence continues at coordinate 707,209 of BLSH010236965.1, read as the reverse complement.
AAAAGATATATTTGTTGCACATACAGTGATCCCTCGTTTTTCGCTGTTAATGGGGAGCAGAACCTTCCGCGAAAGCTGAAAAAACGCGAAGTAGTACTATTGTCGTCAATGTCTTGTGCAAATTGTTGCATCGCTCTTGCCATGGGATAAATCCACTCGTACTCTTATTGGTCGATGTCACACCGGAAACCAATCACGCACCTTTATGAAAGCCCGTGGTATGTACTGTACTCTGAGTCAACTCATCTCTTTGGTTCACATGCAGGGATCCTTCTCTCTCGCGCATCAACATGAAATAAGGCTCCTTTCCACAATGTGGCTGCTGACCCGCGAAGCACTGAAGCCGCAAAACATGAAGCGTGAAGTGGCGAGGGAACACTGTATACAGTTGTGCTCATAAGTTTACATACCCTGGCAGAATTGATGATTTCTTGGCCATTTTTCAGAGAATATGAATGAGAACACAAAAACATTTCTTTCACTCATGGTTAGTGTTTGGCTGAAGCCATTTATTATCAATCCACCGTGTTTACTCTTTTTAAATTATAATGACAACAGAAACTACCTAAATAACCCTGAACAAAAGTTTACATACCCTGGGGATTTTGGCCTTATAACATGCATACAAGTTGACACAAAGGGATTTGAATGGCTATTAAGGTAACCATCCTCACCTGTGATCTATTTGCTTGTAATTAGTGTGTGTGTATAAAAGGTCTATTCGTTTCTGGACTCCTGACAGACCCTTGCATCTTTCATCCAGTGCTGCACTGACGTTTATGGATTCTGAGTCATGGGGAAAGCAAAAGAATTGTCAAAGGATCTGCGGTAAAAGGTAGTTGAACTGTATAAAAGAGGAAAGGGATATAAAAAGATATCCAAGGAATTGAGAATGCCAATCAGCAGTGTTCAAACTATTATCAATAAATGGTAAATGAGGGGTTCTGTTGAAATCAAACCACGATCAGGTAGACCAATTAAGGTTTCAGTCACAACTGCCAGGAAAATTGTTTCGGATTGCATGAAAAACCCACAAAGAACTCCAGGACTCTCTGAAAACATGTGGTGTGGCTGTTTCAAGATGCACAATAAGGAGGCACTTGAAGAAAAAGGGGCTGCATGGTTGAGTCGCCAGAAGCAAGCCATAACTATGCAAATGCCACAAAGTATCCTGCTTACAATACGCCAAACAGCACAGAGACAAGTCTCAAACCTTCTGGCACAGAGTCATTTAGGGTGATGAGACCAAAATTGAGCTTTTTGGCCACAACCATAAATGCTACATTTGGAGAGGAGTCAACAAGGCCTGTGAAATACGGAGGCGGATCCCTGATGTTTTGAGGATGTGTGAGCTACAAAGGCACAGGAAATGTGGTCAAAATTGATGGCAAGATAAATGCAGTATGTTATCAAAAAATACTGGAAGAACATTTGTATTCATCAGCCAGGAACCTGCACATGGGACATACTTGGACATTCCAACATGACAATGATCCAAAACACAAGGCCAAGTTGACCTGTCATTGGCTACAGCAGAAGGAAGTGAAGGTTCTGGAGTGGCCATCTCAGTCTCCTGACCTCAATATCATTGAGCCACTCTGGGGAGATCTCAAACGTGCAGTTCATGCAAGACAGCCCAAGAATTTCCAGGAACTGGAGACTTTTTGCCAAGAGGAATGGGCAGCTTTACCATCGGAGTAGATAAAGAGCCTCATCCACAAATACCACAAAATACTTCAAGCTGTCATTGATGTTAAAGGGGGCAATACACGGTATTAAGAGCTGGGGTATGTACATTTTTGATCAGGGTCATTTGGGTATTTTCTGTTGTCATTATGATTTAAAAAGAGTAAACACAGTTGATTGATAATAAATGGTTCAGCCAAACACCAACCATGAGTGAAAGAAATGTTTTTATGTTCTCATTCATTTTCTCTGAAAAATGGCAAAGAAACATAAATTCTGACAGGGTATGTAAACTTATGAACACAACTGTATATATATATATACTGTATATAGTGAGGGAGAGTTTGTGGATTTTGTTGGTACCATTATTGATTACACATAATTCAATAGTTAAAAGTACATAGTACATAAGTCTCTTTGATATTTAGCCAATGGCCCCCTTAGGGGTTGCTGGTTGTTGTGGTTCACCTGATAACACTGCCCTCAATCACAGTTATCTGCACATCCGGAGACACAGAACAGGCTGGTACTTTGTTTGTTTTTTTTTTCTTTTATTGGGGGATTTCAACTTGGATGGGGTAGGGATGATTATGGGATTCCCAAGAATTGAACAGTCCTGTACATGGGACCACTATATACACCTCCATATATACACTTGTCCTTCTTCACTCCAGCACTGACTCTTGTTGCACGTTCCTCTCATTGTTCCTCACTCCAGCAACAATACTTGCTCAGCACAGGTGAGACCTAAAAGTATATTTACCAGGCCTCCATACATCTTTTTGGGCCTAGCTAGCACATGGTGAGGCCCGCTGTATTTGAAGTAGGGCCTACGGACCACCCATTACAGGCAGAAGCTTATAGACTCCATCCTTTTCCAGGCCCTGCCAGCTCCTCCTGCTGCAATGACCTTCTCCACTACGACAGCAACATAGGAATCCCAGACTGGCTTCTGCATCCTACCTAGACTGTCTCTCACCCCAACCCCATTCCCAGGGTATGTTGCTCACCAACATCCTGACACGTGTAGCTCCTCACTGAAGAATAGATTCCAAATAGTGCTTTCTCCCACTGTCCTTTCTGCTCTGCCTTGTGCTTCCCACCAAGATCTCTCTCCTCCTGGCTGCACCCAAGCACTCCAGGCCCGGGGTCACCTCTCCCCCCAGACTGGGGGCTTCCCCTGCGCTTCCCCTGGCCACGACAGCCCATACTACTCCATCTCCAGACTTCCACCTAAACTTCTCCTCCCCGACTGGGCTGACCCTGGGTATTTAAGGATGCCTGCCCCCTGCCAATCCAGATTGGGGATTGGTCAGGGCTCCTTAGAACACCCCAAGTGGCTACACCTCCCCTCCTACCTCTCTTTCCAGAACACACCAGAAGCCTCTGGAAAGAAGTGGGAGGTTCTGATGACACTATCTGTGAATCCCCCAGTCCTACCTAAGCCACTCCCAGCCCAGAATCAAAACAATCAGAACTGCACTAAGTCAGGCCTGACTAAATTTTGCTTCACCTAGCAAAAATCTCCCACTGTACACCTATCTAGTGTAGAGGGCGCTACAGATACAAAATTCAAATACGTTAAAAACACAAAATTATACATATCAGCTGCCAAAAGCTGGTAATATTGGTGAGAGTTAAAGGGGTTGTAAAATTTCAGGGTTTTTTTGTTTTATAAATAACAAACAAACATGTTATATTTACTTCCTCTGTGCAAGGGTTTTTCACCGAGCGGCCCCGATCCTCTTCTTTTGGGGTCCCCCAGCGGCGCTCCTGATTCCTACTTTTCTCCGGGTGCCCCCTCGGAGAGCATGTACTATTTACATTTTTACTTTTGGATTATTGGATTATGTGTAATCTATCATGGCACCAACAAAATCCACAAACTCTCCCTGACCCTTGTACATGTTTTGGAACTGATAGGATGAAGATATGACTTTATTGTGCTGCAGTCATATTAGAATATACAGTATCTCACAAAAGTAAGTACACCCCTCACATTATTGTAAATATTTTCTTCTATCTTTTCATGTGACATCAGTGAAGAAATGACACTTTGCTACAATGTAAAGTAGTGAGTGTACAGCTTGTATAACAGTGTACATTTGCTGTCCTCTCAAAAGACCTCAAAACACAGCTAGAGTTGAGCAGACACCTGGATGTTCGGGTTCGGCGAGTTCGGCCGAACTTTGCGAAAAAGTTCGAGTTCGGCCCCAAACTTGACCCAAACTTGACCCCGAACCCCATTGAAGTAAATGGTGACCCGAACTTTTGGGCACTAAAATGGCTCTAAAAAAGTCCTGGAAAGGGCTAGAGGGCTGCAAAAGGAAGCAACATGGGGGTAAGAGTAGGACAAGTGCCCTGCAAACAAATGTGGATAGGGAAATAACTTAAAATCACATAAAAAAAATAAAAAATGGAGGAGGAGGTGGATGTGGAGTAGGAGGTTGAGGAGGCAGTGACCGTGGCGGTGTAGGTGGAAGTGGTAGTGGAGGAGGAGGAGGTAGCCAACACTGTATTTTGTTTGTTTGTTTTTTTCTCTACTATCGCCTATACTTGTTCTGGCCTTACCATTCGTTGAGCGGCATTTGGGCCTACCATATAACGTTGAAGGTTCTGTCGGCTACTCGCACCTGAGGAAGGTGTTTCACTTGTGCATGTAGCTGGCACAGATCGACCACGTCCTCTCCTTGCAACAGGAGCTTCACCAATACCACCAACACCAGCAGCACCACGACCATGACCATGTCCCTTATTTGACGCTCTCCTCATTCTGGACGCAAATGTACTATTTAGCACAAATTTATATTATTTTTTAAACCGGCAATGTAGACGCACTTTTTAATTTCGTGCAAGAAATGCACAGCAAGGTGCAAATGTACTATGTAGCACTATTTATTTTTATTTTTTTAAACCAGCAATGTAGACGCACTTTTTATTTTTGTGCAAGAAATGCACAGCTGGCCACAAATGTAGTATTTAGAATATATATATTTTTTAAACCAGCAATGTAGACACACTTTTTATTTTTATGCAAGAAATGCACTGCTGGCAGCAAATGTAGTATTTAGAATTGTTTTTTTTTTTAAACCAGCAATGTAGATGCAATTTTTAATGTTGTGCAAGAAATGCCCCACTGGCCGCAAATGTAATATTTTGCACAAAAAAAAAAAAAAAGAAATGTTTTTTTAATTTGTCTAACTGCAATGTAAAAGCAGTATTTAAATATGCCAAAATGTTGCCAACTGAACTAACAGAACACGATTAAAGTAGTGTCCCTGACACACAAGCAGTTGCAAGTGCACTGCACTTGCAAAAATGGCTGCAAACGCCCACCTAACAAACAGAAAAATTGCTTAGGTTTTATATGAGGCACTTTGCTTAGCAAACAAAATGTACTCTAGCAAACAAAAATCTCCTCTAGCACCCACCCACCAATAAACTGCTGTTTTTAACAGATTTCCTAAAGCTAATCTGTCCCTCACAGCAGCAGCAGCATCCTCTCCCTACACTAGTATGAGATGATGTGACATGCAGCACTACATGACTCCAGCTTATATAGAGGCTGGGTCACATGATGCACTGGCATGTAGGCATGGCTGTGATGGCTTCTAAGGGCAAACTAGTGAAACACTTGTTGATTGGCTGCCCTGCAACTATTCAACAGGCGCAAAAAAATACCCGAACCCAGACTTTTTCTCAAATGTCCGGGTTCGGGACACGGGCACCCTAAAGTTCGGTACAAACCTGAACTTTACAGTTCATGTTCGCTCAACTCTACACACAGCCATTAATGTCTAAACCCCTAGCAACAAAAGTGAGCACACCCCTAAGTGAAAATGTCCAAGTTGGGCCCAATGTGTCAATATTTTGTGTGGCCACCATTATTTTCCAACACTGCTCTAACCCCATTGGGCATGGAGTTCACCAGAGCTTCACAGGTTGCCACTGGAGTCCTCATCCACTCCTCCATGACGACATCACAGAGCTGGTGGATGTTAGAGACCTTGCGCTCCTCCTCCTTCCGTTTGAGGATTCCCTACAGATGCTCAATAGGGTTTAAGTCTGGAGACATGCTTGGCCAGTCCATCACCTTTGCCCTCAGCTTCTTTAACAAGGCAGTAGTCGTTTTGGAGGTGTTTTTGGAATCATTATCATGTTGGAATACTGCCCTGTGGCCCTGTCTCTGAAGGGAGGGGATCATGCTCTGCTTTAGTATGTCACAGTATGTGTAAGTGTTGGCATTCATTGTTCCATCAATGAACTGTAGCTCTCCAGTGCCGGCAGCACTCATGCAGCCCCAGACCATGACACTCCCATCACCATGCTTGACTGTAGGCAAGACACCCTTGTGTTTGTACTCCTCACCTGGTTGCCGCCACACACGCTTGACACCATCTGAACCAAATAGGTTTACCTTGGTCTCATCAGACCACAGGACATGGGCCCAGTAATCCATGTCCTTAGTCTGCTTGTTTTCTTGTGCATCATCTTTTAGAAGAGGCTCCCTTCTGGGACGACAGCCTTGCAGATTAATTTGATGCAGTGTGCGTCATTGAGTTCAGGGCTGTGCATGGATCTTTGACACCCTAGGCCAGCCTTTCTCAACCTTTTCAATGCTGAGGAACCCTTGAAATAATTCTCCGGTCTCGGGGAACCCCTGCTAAAAATTAAAAGTCTACAACTCATGATACGTTAGTGTGATGGTCAATGGAAAGAATGCTCCTTACACTTGTGGTCATTGGGAAACATTACCCCTTACAGATAGCTTAAAAAACAATTATGTCGGTGGGAATTTATCTGAGAGGTAGAAAATGACCATTGCTCAAGGAACCCCTAGCAACCTTTGGAGGAACCCTAGGGTTCCACAGAACCCTGGTTGAGAAACCTGCCCTAGGCGAATCCTCATTTTGCTCTGCCCCGACTCCACACCCTTTGCCCTGTCCATGTATATGATGGAGGTGGCGGAGGTGGAGATTTTTGCAGCGCCTCTCTACCTATTTCTTTAGCAGTGGTCCACAGGCACGCACCTGTGCCTCTGGACCCGGCCTAAAGACAAATAATGGTGGCACTGACTCACTTCCTCATGTCAGCCGTGGTCCTGAGGTATATGGACAGGCTACGGTAGTATATAAGCAGGCTGGGTTTGTCCTAGGCCCTAGGCGGCTGCCTACTCCACCTAGTGGTAGAGCCGGCCCTGATTGAGTTCTTGATGAAGGAGGGGTGCAGGCTGTGTAACAGGAATGATCTCACATTGTGTAGTTTGTCTACAATGCTGGTTTCCTCTTCTTTCAACTTCTTCATCCATCTCTGCACATTGCTCTTGTCAATTGTGTCATCTATGTAAACATTCTGTAGCCTTCTGTAGGTGTTGGATCATCAAGAACTCTGCAATGGCACATTGCTTCTGTATGGAATCCATTATTTAACTGCAATGAAGAAGATGATTTACTATAGAGGAAGAGTTACTATAGAGGAAGAGTTATTTTATTAACATATGAAATTTCAATGACCTACAGTATATACAGAAAAGCCCCTTTCACACTGAGGCGGAAAATAGCCTCTAGAAACAGCCTCTAAATCATGCCTAAAAACCACCTCAAAACTCCTGCCATTCTTCTCAGTGTGACTTTTCACAATGGGGCGGTGTGCTTGTGGGATGTCCACAGAAGTCCTGCAAGTAGCATCTTTGGGGCAGTGCAGGAGCTGTGCATATACTGCTCCTACACCACCCTGCCCATTGAAATGAATGGGCACCGCTGCTGAAGCGCCAGCTAACCAACACTTTTAACCCCTCGGGGGGGGTAAAAGCACTGTGCTCCCGGGTCAAAAGCGACGCTAAAATGCGGCAGCGCTGCCAGTCTTTGCAGTGTGAAAGTAGCCATAGTAGCCTTAGTTGAACATATATATAAACCTTCACCTCCTTTCATGCACTGGCATACTTGAATAATGCCCAGCATAACTCCCGTGAGCCCATAGCATCAAGTCTTTTCCCCCCTGTCTGGACTCGCAGGTGAATTCTCTAGAGAGAGGCATCTTTTTCTTACTTTACCTCTCTCTGAAGCATTTAGGATCCGTGCACCGCTACAGAAAGAAGTGATGTCACTGGACAAAAAACACCTAGAAACTACATATGTATAAAGATGTATCTCAATTTTATAGTACAGCAGCTTTCCCCAACCTTTTTGGCACCGGGGACTGGCTACATGGAAGAAAATTATGCCAAGGCCCAGGGGTATGCGTTTTTTTGCGGGCAATTTGTCGGGGCAATATCTGGTGTTGATGTTTCAATTATCACGGCACCATGGTTGATATGGTGTGGTGATGGTTGAAGTGCGTTATTACTATTATTACATTGTAATATAAAATGAAATAGTTCAACTCACAATAATGCAGAATCAGTGGGAGCCCTGAGTGTGTCACTTGCCACTGTGGTCTGTCACCAGATGCAGCTTGTCACTTGCCATGTTTCCTGCTACCAGATGCATGTGTCATCATTGCCTTCCACCAGATGCATCTTGTCACTTGCCACGTCGCCTTCCACCAGATGCAGCTTGTCACTTGCCATGTTGCCTGCCACTATATGCAGCTTGTCACTTGCTACGTCACCTTCCACCTGATGCAGCTTGTCACTTGCTATGTTGCCTGCCACTATATGCAGCTTGTCACTTGCTACGTCACCTTCCACCTGATGCAGCTTGTCACTTGCTATGTCGCCTGCCACCAGATGCAGCTTGCCACTTGCCATGTCACCTGCCACCAGATGCAGCTTGTCACTTGCCACATCGCATGTCACCAGATGCAGCTTGTCACTTGTCACTTTGCCTGCCACCAGATGCATTTTGTCACTTGCCACATCACTTGCCACCAGATGCAGCTTGTCACTTGCCACGTCACCTGCCACCAGATGCAGCTTGTCACTTGCCACGTCACCTGCCACCAGATGCAGCTTGTCACTTGCCGCCTCGCCTGCCACCAGATGCAGATTGCCACTATCCTGCCACCAGCTGAAGCTTCCCACTGTTGCTTGCCACCAAAAAATACTAGATGCAGATTGTCACTTTTTAAATGTAAAGGCAATTTGGTGGCAGGCAACAGTGACAGCAGAGAAAAAGGCTTCCGGCGATCTCTCCCCAGGTTTTCAGTGTCCGAGCGAGAAACTGGCACATGGCACAACTGGCTGGGTCCTAGAGGGAGGGTGGGCAGTGAGAAATGATGTAATCTCTTTGCTCCTTGTGGCTGCACATAACAGAGCAGCCTTTGGCTGTGAGGGCAGGACTGCAGTGATGCGGCTTGGGCGATGAGAAATTAGGTAATTTCTCTGCTTGCTCCCATGCCCGCCTGCAGACATGCTCACCCACCACACATGTGACAGAGCAGCCTTCACGGCCTGGCTGCAGAGAGGCTGTGGCCCGGTACCAGTGGTTGGGGACCCCCACAGTACAGGACACTGGCTGAGCTTTCATTCCCCTTTTTTTTTCAGGGGGGCCCTGGTTCTCTCATTGTTTGTCAGACAGGAATCATGTGTAAAGGTATTTATATGGCTGAATGATCATTTGCTGCTTGGCTCTGATGAAGAAGGACATACCTTCAAAATGAGTCAGCTTTTCAGAAACCCTGGTGTGGTCCCCCCTATGACCTGAAAAGGATGTGTGTGCTGCTCAGGATCATTAGAGAGGGGATATATAAATGGTGAATCCACAACTGCTGTTAGAGTGCTGACAGGGGATGGAGACCATCCTGGCTCCTACAATGGTTCAGGAAAGAAAGGGGTAGCCCCTGGAAGTTGCACATCTAAGAGATCCTAAGGAGGTGAATAGAGTGGCAACCTTAGCCTGGATTTCAACCAGGCCACACTCCCAACGCTTTTCACTATGCTCCCGGAGCTTAGTCATGGGGATCCCCATGACTAAGCTCTGGGGGCGGAGTGAAACATGTTGGGGTGTGGCCTGGTTGGAGTCCAGGCTGAGGTTGCCACTCTATTCACTTCCTTAGGATATCTCACTCACACGCAGGAGACAATTGTTGCAGCTTGAGCTTTCATAGACCGTGGGTTATAGGCCCGTACCTTTAGGAGTACGGACACCGGTAATGTTTTGAGGACACGTCCCCTGGGCTTCCACCTATAACCCTATGACACTCTATGAGTCCTCAGCTTTTTGCTAATTTCCTAAGGTGATGGACCTCCCCTCCTTTACAGAGAAATCATTTCTAGCTTAACTAATCATTTTATCTTCTATCTATCCACTATCTTCTAATACAATAATTGAAGCAGCGCATCTAGTTCGGTGCAACCTTGGAAAAACCTTGGGAACAATACCTGGACCCCACTCTGTGGAGACGGCTTCAGCTAGGGGGGGATTCAACCCTAGAAATGGACTTAACACACACACTGATAACATTATTCACTTCAAAAAGATCTCTTTTACATGTATAACTAGAAAATTATTGTAAAGACTGCGCTCAACGTGGGATAACATCTAGAAGCTGAAGCCTCTGGTGTATTTTTCTACATCTCGCAGAGGGCAAGGATCTTGTAATTGCTCCATACTATGTAGAAATAGGATTATTAGAGTTGCTGCTGCTGATCAGCCAAAGCGATGCATCCCTTTAATGCATTTTTCATAGCAGTCACGCTATAATGAGAGTTGTTTGTGTTGCAAAGAGCTATTGATGACTGCTCCATGTTTCACTCTACCTGTTTGTTCCGCTTGTGTGGCTCTCCCTATAACCGTTATTGGACACAGCTCTTCCTGCGCCCATTAACAGGGCGTGCTTTATTACAGAAATCCTTCTTGATTGCCGAGGATCGAGCCTATTGGCATGTTAGGTACTCGGGTAATAGATATTGTAGCTTGCAAACAGGATATCGTGTCAGAAATGCCGTTGGCCATAACATTCATTACGCTCGATCCGAGGCCAATCCATTTGTTTCCATAGCGTACATATGGCACCGGGCGCATGTCCTTGAAGAAGTCATTTTCACCCTGCTCAGGTCAGGTGCTGGAAACGCTGAGCCAGATTTTCCTATTGCTAGCAGAAGCAAATAAACACTGCAAATCGGTCTTTAGAATTTCATGTTTACCGCAATTAATTGCAATATGTAATCAATGAACAGTTGTTAACGCTATATTCAAACATGCTGTAATTACATGCAATCTTGTAATTCCTCTTTATGTTAAAGTATTAATTACTGAATAATTAAAGCAGGCCTCCAGGCAAATATACCAAAACACCCTTTAGCGTTCATGAAAAAATCATTAAATGTAGTTTAAAGACTGCTAGTAGATCCGCCTAAATTTTGTATAATATCTACCCACCAGAGCCTGCACAGAAGAAGACAAGCCAACGATGGCCATAGACACAGCAATGTTCTTACAATTTCAATGGGCTTTCTCTCACCTAAGCTGCTAAAAATATCAAGGCAATGAACCACTGATAGCATACATATTTATGTCTATGTGGAAGGGATGGCAGAAAGTTGAGGTGATCCAATTTAAGCAATGGTTGAGATTGGTTTAAATTGCTACAAAATTGCATTGTGCAGGTACCTCATAAGAGTGGGATGTTACACACTGTGGGAAACTCAGGCTCTATTCCATTGCTTTGTGCTTTCAGGTTAACATATTTTAGATTCCGGAGGCTAGGTTTTTAGTGATAGTCATCCAGCAGAAAAAATAGATGTAGCACTACATCTATTATTTATATCCCTGGTGCTCAACCCACAGCCCTTGTTATATTACTATTATTATTATTATACAGGATTTATATAGTACCAACAGTTTGAGCAGCGCTTTACAATACATTACAGTTACAATACAATTCAATATAGGAGGGCCCTGCTCATTAGAGCTTACAGTGTAGAAGGGAGGGTCAAATGAAACAAAAGGTGATAACTGTGGGGGATGAACCGATGGAGAAAATGAAAATACAGTTGTTAGGTGTGGGTAGGATAGGCTTCTCTGAAGAGAAGGGTTTTCAGGGATTGTCTAAAAGCTAGGAGATAATCGGACAGATTGGGGTAAGGAGTTCCATAGGCTTGGAGAGGCTCTGTAAAAGTCCTGGAGGTGAGCATGGGAGGAGGTGACGCGGGAGCTAGAGAGCAGGAGGTCTTGAGAGGAATGAAAAGAATGATTAGGTTGGTATTTTGAGACTAGGTTAGTGATGTAGCTGGAGGAAGAGTTGTGGATGGCTTTGTATGTTGTTAATATTTTGAATCTAATTCGTTGGGTGAGTGGAAGCCACTGGAGAGATTGACAGAGAGGAGTAGCAGACACAGAGCGATTGGTAAGGTGGATAAGTCTGGCAGCAGTATTCATGATGGATTGAAGGGGGGATAGCCTGTGTAGAGGTAAGCCAATGAGAAGGGAGTTGCAGTAATCGAGAGGAGAGATGACCAGGGAGCGGATTAAGAGCTTTGTTGTGTCATTGGTTAGAAAGGGGCGTATTTTGGAGATGTTGTGGAGGTTGAGGCGGCAAGATTTGGACAGTGATTGGAAGTGGGGCTTAAAGGAGAGTTCAGAGCCCAGTACTACACCTAGGACCTTGGCATGCGGTGATGGGCTGATAGTTGTGCCATCGATTTTGACAGAGAGATCAAGGGAAGGGGCACATAGTGGAAGAAAAATTATAAGTTCAGTTTTGGATATGTTTAATATGTGCAGTCTGGAGGAAAGAAGGGAGAGGGGAGACATGATTGAAACCTTTAACCACTTGCCGACCGCCGATCGGCATCTGACGGCGACAAAGTGGTTCGTTATCGCAAAACGCCGGTATAGGTTTTGACTTGAATATTAAAAAGAAGGTGATACACGGGGAAGGGAACTAGAGAGACAGTTTTAGCTACCGTGTTGATAGTCGGGTAGTGGCGTACGGTTCCAGGATCCACATCATGACCCGAGACTTGAGAGGAAATTCGGGGTGAAGGTTAGTGACAGGTTTAGAACGGCGGAGTTGGAGGTGTTGTAGAGGTTTTATGCGGGGAAAGATTGGTTACTGTGTTGTTTCGAGAATTAGGCGAGGGACCAGTAGAGAGGAGAGCTAATGACGTTGAGGGAAGAGTAACCGAATGGAGATGTGTCCGAT
>BLSH010236965.1:642872-669428 GCA_018402905.1 Glandirana rugosa | reverse complement strand
AAAGCATCTATATAGCAACGTCCATTATGAAACTGGTTATAATTGGGATGGAAATTGATTAAAAGGAATCATATGCCATCGCCAAGTCATTTTAGCTTACATCACCACACAAATCCGTTGGGTCCCTTGCAACAGTAAATTGTCACAACGGATGGCATATTGCTACAGGCCACTTAGTTCCATGTGATTTTCCTTTACTAAAAGATGGACTCCTTCCAGAGCTCGCACAATTTTGCATGAATGTGTATGGGCATAGATGGGTAGCGTTAGGATCTAAAATGATCCACACAGCCTAAGTTGACACGGATGGCTGATCTAATGTTGTTCTCGTGATTTTAACCACGCTGAAATAAAGAAGAGATTTTATACGCTAAGTCGTTGAGCGCTGATGGTCATCGGTTCGCTATGCACACAGCATTTAAAGGCAATTACAATAGGACATTAACTATAGATTTAAAAACGATAATATTGCAATGAGCATAGCAAACCATCAAAGCACACTATTAGCGTACGTCACATTTTCCATAATATCGCTGTGAATTCTGAAGATTACCTGCCAACCACCCAGCTGTTCTGGGCTACAAGTCTCAGCGTGCTCCTTAGGCCAGAGGGCTTCGGCTTAAGCCTGTTCTAATACATCAAGCTCCTGTATGGTAAATCCAGAGTAGCATGAAATAGACGAGAGAGATGAGGTGGGAATTGCAGGCACCATGCAGTAATAGATTCATTTTCATACATGAACGAGCTTGGCAAGGATGAATATCCTTTACTGATGTGTGCTAACCTGGGATTTCATTCATCCTGACAGAGGCATGCAGATGTTTTAATTGCCATGATGCAGGGTTTGTGTTACAGAGAACATAGGGAGAATAAAATGTCTTTATATATTTTCTTTAAGGGTAAACAATAGTCCAACTGGATACTGCTGCATGGAAATACGAGGCGTAGGTGCAAACTCAGGGTGCACTAGACTAGTCACTAGACGCTATGGAACCTTTTCTGTGCAAAATCTTCTAGTCGTCAATACAATGATCATTGTGTAGCCAGGAGCTGGCTAAATTACCTGCTGTGACAGGGGACATTTGCGGCAGTTGCCACAGGAAGACTCTAGAACACTAAGACCTCTAGTGTTCAGTACATGTCCTGTTTACCACATCCTGAATGCAGAGCAAGTGAGGATTTGTGACATAAGAGCAAAGGATCTTGGGACATGTAGTCCAGAAAGCCCAGTTTCCATTAAAGCCGAACCATGGTGGACAAGTTCCAGCTGGATAGACTGCTGGGAGAGGGGATAAATAACCTAAGGAGAGGAGGAGTAAGTCCCTTGGGACCATGGCCTTCTGAAAGGTCAGGCAGAGGGAGTCAGAGCCTAGGCAGCTAGGAGAGAGAGAGCTTACGATGAGAAGGTGTGAACAAATCCACATTTTGGCAGTGTCTGGCCGGCTCGATGACAGTCGGAGTATCGTCATTGGCACATTGCCTTGCCGATCCTGCTGAGTGAGGTCTTGAGGAGAGTGTGGTCAAGTATCAGCCCTTGGTACAGCATCTGCAGGACCTTGAAACAAAGTAAAAACAGGGGTCCTTGCGCTACTATGGCCACTGCTAATAGTGGTTATAGGTGATAAATAATAAGTAGTGAGATAAAAAAGTCCTAGGTTGCCGCTGTACCTAATATATGACCAGATATATTGAAAGAAATATGTAAAAGAGTGGTACTGCACAGCCTGTATAATACAATCGTATAAGTGGTGTCCCTCTAGTGGTGAAGGTATGTAAGGTCTCCTGGTAATGGGATCTTTTAGCTATCTATCCCAGATCTATCCGACATATATTTAACACTGCAGGTGTGCAGATATGTACATATAGAATCAGCTTCAAAGGGGACTGTTTCACTTATAAACTAGGATGCCTCTGCAAATAGAATAGTTTCAATAAACTGGTAGTGACCTTAGACAATAAATGTGCATAATAGATAGAAACAATTACTTATATCCAAAGATGCTAGTATATACACTTCATGGCGTAATTTAATTCCAATCTAAATATATATACAGTGCTCATGTATAAAATAACTGTGCTCCAGGACATAAAAATAAAGTCCAATATTCAATGCAATTATAATAGTGACATAAAGTGACTGGTGCTCAAGTATCCATTCAAACATTTGGTGTTTTATTCGCGTAAAGAAAGCCTCTTTTTTCTGGGGGTTCAAGACTTATTCTCCCCCAAAGAGATTCCTCTAGACGGTGCTCTTGTTGTGGTATGTGCTCACAGAACTCTCACCTCTGTTTATCTGGCTATGTGCATGTAAAGGTATCTTTACAGGATCTCGCTCTGCTCATCCACACCTCCTTTCCTGCTGCTCCTGCGGGGGATGGGTGGTCCGTCCGACCGATCGGTCGCCACTCTCCTTCCTTGGATAAAGACCCTAAGTATCTCAGATGTAAAGGAAGAAACAGAGGGCTCCCATGGTGTACTAGATTGAAGATCAAATGTATTCAGTCAAATAAAAACGCTTGCATAAAACCAATTTAAAATCAGTAAAATCGTCCAGCAAGAGTAAAAACAACCTCTCACTAGGTATCCAGCAACGTAATGTGCACGTGACTTCTTCAGAGCACTGTATATATATTTAGATGTAGTATTTATTTAGATTTATTTTTAGATAGTATTTATATTTAGATTGGAATTAAGTTACGCCATGAAGTGTATATACTAGCATCTTTGGATACCAGTAATTGTTTCTATCTATTATGCACATTTATTGTCTAAGGTCACTACCAGTTTATTGAAACTATTCTATTTGCAGAGGCATCCTAGTTTATAAGTGAAACAGTCCCCTTTGAAGCTGATTCTATATGTACATATCTGCACACCTGCAGTGTTAAATATATGTCGGATAGATCTGGGATAGATAGCTAAAAGATCCCATTACCAGGAGATCTGCAGGACCTTAACATCCACCCATTGAGCTTGGTATCGCTCGGAATGGTGAGCGGGCATTTGCCCACACTCTTTGCACCTAATGACACTGCATGCAGACGCCTTTACTTTGCCTTATTCATTAGAGCTCTACAATGAGACATCTACCATAGAGTCAAGATACTTGCTTCAACAAAAGAAGGACCTCTTTGCCCCCCCTGCTCGATTCAAGGGACAGGAACGTTTGGGTATCTACTTGGCCCCCTTATCACCTAGAGGCTAAGGTTGTTTAATTTGGGTAATGTGCCAGGTTGCATTAGGAAATTGTGCTAAGGGGCTGTGGCATCAGGAGGTAAAGTGTATAATACTAACCACATTTCTTTTACCTGATCCATTTTTGATGATCATATGCACTGAAAAATTCTAAGTAAAACTTATTTTTTAGTTTATTAGTTAGTTTTTATCGTCAGGAGACTTGCAAGGTAAAGACATTCTTTAAGCATCTTTAAGCAGCTCTCACTGGGGTAGCGCTACAATTATGAGAACAGATTGCAGATTGAGGATTTCTAACTTTGCATTACCTTGCAGTCTACCCACTTGACCCCTACTTTACAAGAAGCATTATACACCATGGGGCTGATTTACTAACAGAGTATAATCAGTTTGCTTAGAAAAGTTTCACTAGGCCTAGTGTAGCACCCTTTTAAGAGGTTTGTAGGTGGGGTGCAGCATGATGCTGCGGCAATAACACAGTCTTAGTGCCATGAAAAAACTTTTATTGAAATAATGCAAAGACAGTTCACAAATAACTTGGTGGGAAGGCAGCCCAGCTGGGAACACTCACAGGTCCAAAAGTCTGTAGAGAAGCAGGATTCAGCCAAACTGACCGCACCTGTTGAGAGGGACAGAATGAGATCTGGCTGTCTTGTGCCCAAGCAGGAAAATGTCCAGAGAAGATGTGAGCCCTATGCTATCCCTCCTCATCAGGAAACTCTCCCTGCCACTAGTTCTGTCCCTTCCAGGCTGGGTATCTGTCCCTACTCTACCAACTCGCAAAATGCATGCCAACCCTGAGAGCCAGGGCCTTAAATAAGCTCTGCCTGACCCAATGTGGCTGTTAGGGTCACATGGGGTGGCAGCATCCAATTGGATTGCTTCCTCAGTGATCCAGGAAACCATAGAGGAATGATGTTCCTCTTGACGTCCTCTCTAGCTGCAGTGCCACTGTGGAAGAGTACCACCTGCAGTAGAGAAAGTAGACTGCACCTGCCTACAGGTTCCTAGGAAGAGGTTCAGGCAAATTTAGTTTTTGGCTCCTCTGTAAACAGTTAAGCAGTGTTTGATTAGTTTTGGCTGATATGGGTCTCACAGGATGTAGGTTCTAGAATATAGTGGGCTGGAAGAGGCTGCCCCTGGGACTAAATATTTGAGTTCTCAGCCAATCTGCGGGGGATGCTCAGTAGGTGACTGAGAGGGGATAAGTAGTCTGGGCAGAGAGCTGCAGAGTTTTTGTTCTGAAGGAGAAGATTCCAGACTGAAGGGCTGTTGCCCTTCTGGGCAGGTTAGCCAAAGTCTGCAGAGTTCATCAAGGTCCTAGCTCAGTGAGAGCTAGGGGGGCCTACTTTTTCCTGGAAACAGTTTAGAGTCAAGAAAAGGGGCTGTGCTGAGGATCCGGCCTGGAGATTCACAGTACAGTATCTAGCCAATGTTGGACAGGAGGTGTCCAAGTAACTGGACACACAGTGAGTAGAGGCCTGGAAGTGGGATCCTAGTGAATGTTTGCTATTTAACCCCCTATTTGTGACTATGTCAGTTCTGTTAAAGTGAGATTTGCCCTGCTGAGAGTCCCAGAAGTTAGTCTCTGCAAAGAGGGGGATTGCCTCCCTGAAGAGAATAGACAGAATAGAAAGAGCACCCTAAACATTTGTGTACTAAATTCTGGTATTGCAAAGCATTCCCTGCACCCCATCCAAGTTTAAACAGCAATAAAACCACAAAAAAGACTTCCACTGCCTGGTTATTGTGAGAGACTGTGCAAGTGGTACGTGTCTGACTGCCTGGGGACCCAGAAAGGAACGGAATCTGGGATAAAACAGCTGGACCAGTCAGAGGGTCTGGTTTGCACCACACTAGTAAATGGGTCAAAACTCGACTAACTTCAACCAACCAAAGAAAACATGACCTCCAACCATGTTCAAAGAAAAATTCTATTTTTTGTTTTAAATTTCCTTACATGTTACTGGGCATTCTTTGCAAAGTGGATTTTTACCACGTTCACTAAGCTAAGTGAAAAATTTTTTGCAAAGAGACAATTTACTTTGCCAAGTAAACATGCTCTACTCCTTTATTATATTAACCCCAATGTCAGGGCCGGATTAAGAGCATCATGTTCTTGGTGCTGAGGATTTTGGTGGACCTGTTACTGGGCACCCTTCTGCGTTTCCAAGAGCCTGTGCTGGCATGCGCCCAAGATCGCAAGGGCGCAGCCGCACAGGCGTAACACTAGGGAAGCCTGGCATTTGGTTTGCCAGGTTTCCGCAAGGGCTGTGCTTCGGCATGAACTGAAAGAGTGCAGCCTTGCAGGCCTAACACTATGGAAGCCACAAATATCTGTAAGAGCCCTGCATTGGCGTGCCCCAGGCTTCCATTAGGACTGCTCATGATAACATGATTATCAATCCCACCACCCTGCCCAGGCGGTGCATGCTGAATGCAGGGCCCATTTGGGAGATCTCTCCCCGTTGGCCCATTGCTTTCCATGAGCAGTCTGTTCTTTTTGGGTGGCTGGGCCTATATTAAGGTAGGGGCTTTTCCAATAGCCCCTATGTTAATCCAGCCCTGCCCAATGTGACCAAAGTTATGCGTGGCTCTGAAAAGTTTCACTTTTCACTACTATGATGTGATCGCGTTAATAACAGTTGGATGCTATATTTAAGATCCATAGTGTATGGAGATATATGCTTTGATACATGTTGATACCGGTTTCCAGCTGGTAGCTGTTACAGCAACTATCTACTTAAGGCCATGTTTGCGACAGGAAAATGCTACATGATCAGTAGTATGGGGAAGGCCCTTTTCCAACATGCCTGTGCCCCTGTGCAAAAGCCAGAGCTTGACCCACTGCGCCCGGCAGTAACTTTCCTTGCCACCTGAGATTCTGTACAACTCCCTGGACATTTCCTTGGACAATCCTGCCTCAGCCCTTGTTTCTGGAGAACCTTGAACTCTTTGCTTCTCCAATGAACTTCCTATTTAAGCCACGCCTTTGCACTTGTTTGCCAGTTTATTGTACCCTGTCCAGCTGATATCTTGCTCTTTTCTGTGCCTGCAGTTGTCCTTATTTCCACTACCAGTGACTTATTGGCCTGTTCCTCAACTATGCTTCCACTTGAACCCAACCTGCAACCACTTGTTACCAACCTTTGGCTTGTTTACTGACTACACTTCTGCTTGATCGCTACTTGCCATATCTGCTACTGGACCCCAGCTTGCTCACCTCCTGGTGGAGTAATCGTGAGGACAGTGAGATGGTGCTAACAAACAGCAAAATCCATCTCTGCCATCATGGGCTCTAGTGAAAACCAGCTCCTGCTTAGACAATGCACCTTGGGTGAGCCTGCGTAATCTGCCAGGGTGACCAGCTTGTGTACTTATCCAGCTGGTCGGTGGGAGCCCCTCTACTGCTATAATTACTGGCATCCAAGCTCGACCCCTGACCAAGACATGACATGATTTGACTAGTTTGGCAGATGAAACACAAGCGGATCATACCAACAACATAGATTGTGCCCCTCAAATATGAACAGGTGTTAAATTGGCAATCTTAATGTTATACTTTTGAGAAATGAGTTACCATATACCCAGACTACCCAGTGGCCATTGTCGTCAATGTCATTGACTTAATATGGTCATATTAGATCAATGATGAGCTTGGGTTTGGTTTCCTGTGTGTAAGGGCAGCTGCGGGGTGGAGAATCCCACTGCAAGAAACGAATTAGCCTAGCACTGAAAGCTTTCTTCCAGGCTTGGACCAAACCCAAGCTCATCCCTTCTTTTAATAGGAAGTGTCTAAACAAGAAACTACATGGCAGGATCACCTAGTATTCTTTAAATAAAAGCTAAAATTTTAAAAAGATTGAACACAACGTTTGAAATGACATGAACAAGTTAAATGCTATATGAGATTTTAGTTATTGGGTTTACATCTGCTTTATGTTTTCCAGCTTAGTTGTCCCTTGTTCCACTTACACAGTTTCTAAGGTTATCTGGCCTTATACCAATCCCAGGGAACTAACAGCCATGAATAGAGAAAGCATAAATTTTCCCAGCCCTGCCATTTATAAACGTTGTTAGTATTTATTGTTCCAGTTATACTTGCTTTAGAAACAAGAAAGATATGGAACATGCTGACCGTAAAACTTCCCAGCTTTACTTATATACAAGAGATTTATAATCCTGGGTCCTTAGGGAAAGTTTGATGACGGGCAATTTATAAGCCGTATCTTTAACCCCCGGCCAGCAGGCCTCTCTATCAACATTGCCTATTAACGGCACCTTTATTCGGGTGTTTAATGATCGCCAACACCAGACGCAGGTGAGAGTTAAATCTCAATTTTTGGCTCCCCCCCACCCCCCGCTGATATTTGAATTAAACACTGGAATGGACTGGCTTAATTTTAGAGGGAACACTGAGGGTTCTCAAACACAGCTTCGGGGAGAAGTCACTGCGGTGGAAAACCAAGAGACCTAATTACAGTCTTTGTCTTTGATTCACAGAGCCTCTGGTGGATATACAGAGGGAAAATTCTCTGTCTGGTGCGCACAGTGATGTTCTGTCATTTCTCAGCCGCTATGCCGAGCGTCACGCGGTCAAGGAATTGTGGCATTGGGCGCCGGGGAGGCTCTTTGTGATCCTTTCCAGGAAAAAATGGCTTGTTAGAATGAATAAAAAGAAAATGTATTGATGCAACTTGAAAAAAACATTTTCATTTTCAAGGTTTATGTGCAGTGCATCTGTGGTGAGAGGAATGCATGTGTCACCATTGCTAGTTCTTGACCAGCAGTCTCTGAATTCTATTTTTTTCTAATCGCTGTCCTGGAACAATCATGCAGCATATAATCAGTGAAAAAAATCTAATTTGTAATTGTGACACTCGTTCTGTTCATTAGCTTAGTTGGCACTGAAGCCAAGGCATCTGCATGGCAGGTCAGGAGGCTAGCATTTTCCAAAGGAGAGGTAAGCAGTGTATTGGCAGAGACATTTTTGCAAACTTAAAATATAAATGTAGGCCTGAAGATTAAATCAAAATATATATTTTTTGAGGGCAGGTACCCTGGAGAATAAAATAGTGGTAGTTCTTCACCCTCAACAGGATGTTGCCTCACCTCCACTCCTCCAATGTGGAAATTAGGCTTTTTTTGATTGAAAACTCTCTGGCCTGCCCCCCATGTACGTCATTCACCTAGGTGAATAACATTCATTTTGGCCGGTGTGCTTCCTGGGACATGAACGTCACATATCCCAAGAGGCATAGTCCCTAATTAAGAAAGCAGGAGGGGGCAGGGCCAGGCATCACTTCATCAGGAAGCGGAATGCTGAACCTGGAAGAGCCAGCAGCTTCCCAATTACGTCACAAAAGAAGATGGCGGTGTGGGACCAAGCAAGGGGCAGAAAAGAAGCGGATATTAACAGAACAACTGCAGCTTTAAAGACCCTGTGTGATTGGCTTACTGATTTTTCAGAAGTCTGCAGTAAGTCAAATTTTAGGCAGCACATGCAATAGGAATTTACATTTTGGTGAGCACTCCCCAAGGGTCAAATAATTTTAAAGGGATGTAGCTTATGTCATTAGAACACAGAGAGTGCACCAGGTGATTATAATGAACCAGACCTGCCCATTCAGAATCGGTAAGGAAAGACCTTCTGTGCACAGGCTAAAACAGGTTGTTTTTCGTGCTCGCAGGAATTGAACATTGGCTAATGCATAAGCGCATGCGCAAACTCACGCTCGCACACGTGCCATCGTGCATTCTCTTGTGCGACGCCGCCCATGTGCACCTGTGACAATGCTTGGCACTAACCAGGCAATTTAAACCCAGCCAGTTCTCAGGTTCAGTGCTGCTTTGTCTTTCATCCGCCTGTGTACCCTGTGTTTCTCTTACCCTGTATCTTAATTCCAGTTACTGATCCTGCTTGTCTGACCACCCTCTAAACTCCATCTGCACCGACCCCGACTTGTCCTTGACCTCAGCTTATGTCTGCTCCATTGGTTTCTATTGCAACGATTACCTCCTGACCCGGGTTGTAATCAGACCATGCTATTGCCTGATCCTCTGTACCTGATCTGTCCTGCCAGTATATGACCCGGCTTGCCTCACTCTGCTTCCTGACACATCCTGCTGCGCCTGCTGTTTTTCAGTCTGCCATTCTCCAGTGCATGTCTCATCTGCCCGCTGTCGCCAGTATCAGCCTGCTTCAGTCTGCCATTCTCAAGCTGGCTGCCTGCTCACCTGCTTGTTGGAGCCATCTGATGACTTCTCCTGGGCCCTGCTGCAAGCAAGACTTACAGGCACTCGCGCCACTCTGCACTCCTGTACTTCCTGTCTACACTTTAAGGGGCCCTGAGTCAGAGGCATAAGAGGCTTTCCTCATCATATCAGGCTCTGCTATCAGGTATGAATCATTTTGCAAGGGGCATGGTAAAACAAACAGCTTTTTCTTCAGAGCAGAAACAGGTAGGAATCTACTACAACCTTTGTTAAAATCCTTGCAATTGACATAATTCACCCAGAGAGGATTGCTTTTTTTTTCTTTTAACAAAGGTGGAGTTAAATTTTAACTTTACCGTCATTTCCTATCGCTGTGTGCGAAACCATAGGCTTATATTCTTCACAGGTACTGGTCTCCTCTCTTATACTTATTGCAGTGCCCAGTTCTTCCACATTCTCAGGCTTTATTCCAGAAGCTCCATAGCCAGGATGGGAAAGAAGAAACTTCCCCATACATCCATTAGTCCCATGTAGCTGTAAAGAGAACCTGTCACCTCTGTGCAGTTAGAGTTCTTTTAACTAAGCTTGGAAATGTTGACGATGCACAAACTACAGTCAGCAAAACACATTGTAGAACATTCTTTTATGTATATTGTCGCAGATGACTTATTGAATACATCATATGACAGGCTGGAACGGTGGTATAGTGGCTAAATGAATCTCATCTTTATGTTGAACAGAGAGTTTACAAACATTACACAGGTACAATGATAACAGCCACAATAGGAATTGATCCAAATGAGGCCTGTCCATTTATCTTCTCTCTTGCAGCTCTCCTTGGCAGCACATAGTACAATTTTAGAAGCAGGGTCAGCATTTCCTACAGACTGCTAAAGCCATTTATCAAATCCTAGGGAAAAAAAAGCATAACTCCTAAATTGTTCTGCTTTCTTGTTTTTTCCCACATGCATACAGTATATCTGCTTAGTAATGGTCCCTAATTTTAGGGATATTTTCAAGATTCTTAAAATGAAATGCAGGGATGAACCAAGGTTCAGTGAATGACTTAAAGGGTTCTGAAAATGATTTCCATGGATGGTCCAAGATACTGAAAATAATTTCCAGGGATAGTTTAACCACTTCAGCCCCGGAAGGATTTCCAGCTTTAGGACCTGAGCCCTTTTTGTGATTCGGCGCTGCGTCGCTTTAACTGACAATTGCGCGGTCGTGCGACGTTGTACCCAAACGAAATTTGCGTCCTTTTTTTCCCACAAATAGAGCTTTCTTTTGGTGGTATTTGATCACCTCTGCGTCATTTCTGATCGCCGCTATAAACAAAAGAAGAGCGACAATTTTGCAAAAAAACCCAAATTTCTTACTTTTTGCTAAAATACAAATCCAAAAAAAAAAAAATATAAAAAAACATTTTTTTTCACCGTTTTTGGCCGATTTATATTCTTCCTCATATTTGCGATAAAAAAAAATCGCAATCGGCGTTTATTGATTGGCTTGCGCAAAAGTGGTCGCGTTTTGATGAAAATTCATTTTTGGGGTTTTTATTTTTTTAATTTTTTTCTAGTAATGGCGGCGATCTGCGATTTTTAGCGGTACTGCGATATTGGGGCGGACATGTCGGAACGTTTTGACACTTTTTTGGGACCATTGGCATTTATACAGCGATCAGTGCTATAAAAATGCACTGATTACTGTGTAAATGCCATTGGCAGTGAAGGGGTTAACCTGCAGGGGGCGCGCTAAGGGTTAACTATGTTCCCTGGGCGTGTTCTAACTGTATGGGGGCTTGCCTAGCTGGGGAAGGGAAGTGGTCACAGCCTTCACGTACAGGAAGGCTGTGATCACAGCCCTTCCCCCTCACACAGAGCGGAGGTCCGTGTTTACTTACACGGACCTCCGCTCCTTCACTCCGGGGGGGCATCGCGGGTGGCCGGCGGCAATTGAAGCCGCCGCACCCGCTCCCTGGCCCCCCCCCCCGAACACAGTGAGCGTGCCTCCGGCGGCGCGCGCTCACAGTGGCTCTGTATCGCGGCCGCCGTCGTATGACGGCGTTTCGCGTTGCAGAGCCACTCTGTCGCCGTCAATTGCCGATCAGCCGTCGGCAAGCGGTTAAGGTTCTGAAATGTATTTCTTTTTTTTTTTTTTCCATAAACATTTTTATTGGAGTTTTCACAGGTGGTGCAATTAGAATGAACAATACTAAGTCTGAACAAATATGAAAACAAAGTCTAGGACAGAATACTGAAATGTATTCCTAAGAATGGTCTGAGGGATGATTTCAGGGATGGCCCAAGGTTCTAAAGATGGTTCCCAAGTATGGTCCGAGATTCTGGAAATTATTTTCAGGGATGGTCTGAGGTTCTGAAAATAATTTGCAAATATGATCAGAGGTTCTGAAAATGATTTCCAAATATAGTCTGATTTTCAGAGTTGGTCCATGGTTTTGAAAATGATTTGCAGGGATGGTTGGAGGATCGAAAGTGATTTTAAGTTGTAGTCCAAGGCTCTAAAAATGATTTTAAGGGATAGTCTGAGGTTCTGAAAATGATTTGCAAAGATAGCCAAAGATAATGATTTTCAAGTATGGTCTGGAGGATAGAAAGTGATTTTCAGTTATAGTCCAAGGCTCTAAAAATTATTTTCAAGGATAGTCTGAGGTTCTGAAAATGATTTTCAGGGATTGGTCCAGTGTTTTAAAAGTTCCAAGTATCTTTCAAAATTCTGAAAATGATTTTCAGGGAGGGTCTGAGGTTCTGAAAATGTAATTTAATGGATGGTCCGAGATTCTGAAAATTATTTTCAGGGTTGGTCTGAGGTTCTGAAAATAATTTTCAGGGATTGGTCCAAGGTTTTGGAAATTACTTCCAGGTATCTTTCAAAATTATGAAAATTATTTCAGGGGATGGTTCAGGGTTCTGAAAATGATTTTCATGGATGGTATGAGGTTGTGAAAAAAAAAATTGCAAGTATGATCAGAGGTTCTGAAAATGATCAAAAGTAGTCTGAGGTCCTATAAATGATTTTCGGAGATGGTCCGTGGTTTTGAAAATGATTTACAGGGATAGTTGGAGGTTCCAGAAAATTATTTTAAGGGATAGTCTAAGGTTCTGAAAAGTATTTGCAAGGATAGTCTGAGGTTTTGAAAATAATTTCCAAGTATGTTCTGAAGTTCTGAAAATGATTTCCATAGATAGGTGGAGGTTCTGAAAATGATTTTCATGGATGATCTGAGGTTCGAAAAATGTTTTTTAGGGATGGTCCAAGGATTTGAGAATGATTTCATGGGATAGTCTGAGATTCTGAAAATAATTTCCATGGATGTTTTGAGGTTCTGAAAATGGTTTGCAGGAATGGTCTGAGGTTCTGAAAAGGATTTACAGGATTTGCAGGGATGGTCTGAGGTTCTGAAAAGGATTTGCAGGGATGGCTCAAAGTACTGAAAAATGAAAGAAAAGTTTCTGAAAGCAATTTGCAGGGGTGGTCCTAGCTCCTAGGCTCTACAAATTTGTAATTTTGAACTTGTGTTACAGTACACTTCTTAAACCCTTTTCAAAAAAACTTGACTTTTTTTTTATTAATGTCCTGCAGTGCACTGCAACAAACTCTGTTGTAGTAGTGAAGTAACTGTAGTGAATCAGACCAACATTCTGCAATAAAAATCTTTTTTAGTGCATATCAATGCAATAAGCTGATGTGAACTGAACTCATAAGACAAAAGGCAATTTGTCTTGTTCTTGCATTGGGAAAAAAAAGTGGAAAAGCCATTTAGAAAACAAAAAAACAATATTCCCAACCTCTCATTATTATTTCACAGGATTTATATAGCACCAACAGTTTGCACAGCGCTTTGCAAAATAAAGGCAGACATTACAGTTACAACACAATTTGGTGCAAGAGGAATCAGAGGGCCCTGCCCGTTAGAGCTTACAATCCAACAGGGAGCGTCAATTGATACAAAAGGTAATAACTGTGGAGGATGAGCTGATGGAGAAGGTAGAAGGTGTATTAGTTAGAAGCAGGATAGGCTTCTTTAACCACTTGCCGACTGTCAACCGCAGGTTGACGGCGCCAAGGTGGCTCTCCTGGGCAAACCGCCGTCATCTGACGGCGGCTGCCAGATCGCGCTCACTGTGTCCGGGGAGGGCCAGGGAGCGTGTGAGGCGGACTCGATCTCTGCCGGCTACCCACGATGCCCCCCGCGGAGTGAAAGAACGGAGGTCCGTGTAAGTAAACACGGACCTCCGTTCTGTTAGAGGGGGAAGGGAGTGATCACAGCCTTCTTTTACATGGAAGCTGTGATCACTCCCCTCCCCCTGCCAGTCAAACACTAAGACAGTTAGAACACGCCCAGGGAACATAGTTAACCCTTAGAGCGCCCCCTGCAGGTAAACTCCTTCACTGCTAATGGCATTTACACAGTAATCAGTGCATTTTTATAGCACTGATCGCTGTATAAATTCCAATGGTCCCAAAAAAGTGTCAAAATGTTCCGACATGCCCATTGCAATATCGCAGTACCGCTAAAAATCGCAGATCGCCTCCATTACTAGTAAAAAATTAAAAAAAAATAAAAACCCCAGAAATTAATTCTCATCATCCGTAAACGCGGCAACTTTTGTGCAAACCAATCAATAATCGCCGATTGCGATTTTTTTTATCACAAATATGAGGAGGAAAATAAATCGGCCAAAACCGGTGAAAAAATGTTTTTTTATATTTTTTTTTTAATTTGTATTTTAGCAAAAAGTAAGAAATTTGTTTTTTTTGCAAAATTGTCGCTCTTCTTTTGTTTATAGCGGTGATTAGAAATGATCAAATACCACCAAAAGAAAGCTCTATTTGTGGGGAAAAAAGGACGAAATTTCGTTTGGGTACAACGTCGCACGACCGCGCAATTGTCAGTTAAAGCGACGTAGTGCTGAATCGCAAAAAGGGCTCTGGTCAGGAAGGGGGCAAATCCTTCCGGGGCTGAAGTGGTTAAAAAGAAGGGTTTTCTGGGATTGTCTAAAGATGGATAGATTAGGAGACAGATTGGGGTAGGGAGTTCCACAGGATGGGAGAAGCTCTGGAGAAATTCTGTAGGCGAGCATGGGAGGAGGTGACATGGGAGCTAGAGAGCAGGAGGACTTGGGAAGAACAAAGAGAATGCTTACATTGGTATTTTGAGACTAGGCAAGTGATGTAGTGTGGATTGATTTGTAAGTTATTATTAGTACTTTGAATTTTATATGCTGGGTGAGCTGAAGCCAGTGAAGGGATTGGCAGAGAGGGGAGAAGGATACTGAATGCTTGGTAAGGTGTATGAGTTTTGCAGCAGCATTCATGATGGACTGAAGGGGGGATAGCCTATGTAAAGGTAATCCACTGAGGAGGGAGTTGCAGTAGTCGAGGTGAGAGATAACTAGGGAGTGAATTAGAAGCTTGGTGGTATCATTGGTTAAAAAGGGGGTGTATTCTGGAGATGTTGCAGAGGTTGAGGTGGCATGATTTGGACAGGGATTGGATGTGGGCCTGAAAGGACAGTTCAGAGTCCCGGTTAGCCCTAGCATACTGGCATGTGGAGACGGACTGATAGTTGTGCCATTGATCTTGACAGAGAAGTCAGGGGAAGGGGCAAGTGGGGGAGGAACTATTATGAGCTCAGTTTTAGATTGAGGAAGTGGTGGGACATCCAGTCACATATGCCCGTTAGTAAATCAGTGATGCGTGAGGAAACTGATGGGGTGAGCTGAGGGGTAGAGAGATAGATCTGGGCGTCATCAGCATAGAAATGGTAGTGGACCCAGCTAAGAGGTGTAGATCAAGAATAGGTGAGGTCTAAGGACAGAACCTTGGGGGACCTCAACGGCAAGAGAGGTAGGAGAGGAGGAAGTGGAGTTGTAAGCAACACTGGAGGAGCGGCGAGATAGGTAAGATTCGAACCAAGGGAGAGCACAGCCATGGAGATCAAGCAAATTTAGTTTTTTGAGGAGAAGGGGGTGGTCAACTGAATCAAAGGCAGCGGAGAGGTCAAAGAGTATGCAATAGTGACCATTGATTTTAGCTTTTAGTAAGTCGTTTTAGGAGAGCCGTTGTGGAATGTTGCAGGCAGACTGAAGGGGATCAGGAAGGTTATCCTCAATAGCTTAGCCCGTTGTAGACTAGACGTTCAAGGAGTTTGGAGGCAAAAAGGAGTAAAGAAATGGGTCTTAGGTTGTTAAGATTGGTGGGGTGCAGTGAGGCCTTTTTTATGTATGGGAGTGACTAGTGCATGTGTTAGAGGATTGGGGAAGATGCCAGTAGAAAGAGAGAAATTGAAAACACAGTGGAACCTTGGATTAGGAGCATAATCCGTTCTAGGAGAATGATTGTAATTCAAAGCACTTGTATATCAAAGCATGCTTCCCCATAAGAAACTATGGAAACTCAGTTAATTCGTTCCACAGTCACTGCTTGTCTATGCACTACTGTATGTGGCCACAGTTCTGGGGGCGCCTGGTGTATGCAATACCGCGTGTGGCCAGATATGTAATGGCACTGGTGAGCTTCTAAGATGTCAGAATCACTCGGCAATGCTCGGAAAGTGTTTACACTTTCAGTATTTCCGAGGAATTCACAGCATTTCCGGCAGCCTCCAATGCTCACCAGCGCCCCCGCAAATCTGGCCACATGCGATATTGCATGCAAAAAGGCTAAATTCTACTCATTATGCGAGACACCGCTTGCAAACTGAGTCCGAATTTAAAAAAAAAAACTGCTCATATTGCAAAACGCTCATTAACTGCGTTACTCCCAATTCGAGGTTTTACTGTATGGGTTAAAGAGTGTAGGATAGAGCCAGAGGGTGACAGTAGAATTTGAGAGGGAACAGGGTCTAGGGTACAAGAGGTTAGGTGGGCATTAGAAAAAAGTTTAGTGACTTCCTCTATAGTAGCTGGGTGAAACGAGGGAAGTATTGATTGTGCAGGTGGACAAAGAGTGGTAGGTGAGGGATATATCTCATCCTCATGATCAAAATTATAAATGCAACTACAAGCTTTAGATAATTGTATCAGTCTGCTGCAGGCAGGGGAAAGCATTTCCATAGCCCCCTCTTCTCTAGTGACCAGACTGTCAGATTTTAACTTTTTACTTGTCCAGTTCCATGATGGAGAAAAATCAACTACAATCTACAACTTTAGTAGTATTTGCAGACAGTTTCTATCCAAGGGTCTTCTGGCTGGTCTGATGACATCACAGGTTGTTCTATTTCTCCTTCAGTAACATCAGGGAGCGATCTTACTATTGCACTGAATGTCACTCATGCAATGACGTATAAGTAATAATCTGAACCCGGGCTGTGTGATGATGTTGCCCCCGGAGGGGGGTCCATGACAGTCTGGGCACAGAGGAAGTGGGTTGAGCGATGCTGTCATTCCATCTAGAATAATGGGACCACTTAGAGTCGACAACTCCAAACGAAATATGAGTTTATTTTTGACCGCTGTGTCTGGTGGATCAATCATAGCGATCACATGAGATCATGTAAGCAAAAGTGTCATGAATGGCTTTCATTCATGACAGCTTGCTTATTTGTGATGGTGTGATTGACCCACAGCTATCATACGGTACCTGGGCCAATCATAGCACCCTGTACCATTTGATTAGCTGGAGCCATTCATGACAATTCAAATGATTGCTGTTACTGTGGTTATCACTGTAAAAAGAAATCATAGTTAAAAAAAAGTCCCAGAGTAGTACATTGTCACCATGGTATAAAAAAACAACAAAATGTAAAAAGAAAAAGACATTTGTAAAAAAAAAGTTTATTAATGGAACGAAAATGTATTCATTTTAATGTTTTACCTAGTGTTACTAGTCAGTATCACTGATTACCACCACAGCAGTCATATGATGACGCTGTACTGCACTGGTGACAGTACTTTTTATTTAACGTCTTCATTTTCCAAAAAATTGTGAAAAAAAACTACAACTTCAAAAAACTCGCTATGTCCCTTATTAGCCATTTGCCGATCTCTACCGCAGATGTACTGCGTCAGGTCGGCTCTATTGGGCAAAACGCATTTCGTGCAACAATCACAGCCACTAGAGGCACGATTGTGCGCTGATTGGACACAGGGATTGCCAATCAGCGGGTCCACCGGCCACCCACGATCATTCACCAGAGAGGCAGCATGGCGATCATGTAAACAAGGCAGGTCGCCGTTCTGACAGGGGAGAAGATAGAGATCTTGTGTTCCTGCTAAGCAGGAACACCGATCTCTGTCTTCATCCAGTCAGAGCAAACCCCACACTGCTTGCAAGCACCCCCTATGGACCCACTTAACCCTTTGATCGCCCTTGGTGTTAACCCCTTCCCTGTCAGTGTCATTAGCACAATAACAGTGCATATTTTTAGCACCTATCACTGTAATAATGTCAATGATCCCCAAAAAAGTGTCAAAAATGTCAGTTAGGTGTCCGATTTGTCCTCCGCAATTTTGCTGTCCCGCTAAAAATCGCTGGTCGCTGCCATTACCAGTAACAAACATAAAATAAATAAAAATATCTTATAGTTTGTAGACACTATAACTTTTGTGCAAAAAAAATCAATATACGCTTATTGGGATATTTTTACCAAAAATTTGTAGCAGAATACATATTGGCCTAAATTGATGATTTTTTACATTTTTTTTTATGTTTTATAGCAGAAAGTAAAAACTATTGTTTTTTTTTCTTTCAAAATGGTTGCTCTTTTTTTGTTTATAGAGCAAAAAATAAAAACCACAGAGGTGATCAAATACCACCAAAAGAAAGCTCTATTTGTGGGAAAAAAGGACGGCAATTTTATTTGGGTACAACGTCGCACAACAGTGCACTTGTCAGTTAAAGTAACGCAGTGCCGTATCACAAAAAATGGCCTGGTCATGAAGGGGGGGAAGGGTAAAACCTTCTGGAGCTGAAGTGGTTAAAAAAAGTTTACAAATGGAATAAAAAATAATTTATTTTATTTGATTTCTTTTTACATAGTGTTGCTAGTCAGTATCCCTGATTACCACCACAGCAGTCATGTGATCACGCTGTACTGCCACTGATTACTGTGTAAATGTTGCTGGCAGGGAAGGGGTTAACCTGCAGGGGGCAATGAAGGTTATTAACAGTGTTCCCTAGGCGTGTTCTAACTGTGTGGGGGCTGGGCTGCCAGGGGCATAACAGATGTAACTGATCCCGAGTACAGGTGTTCAGTGTTATGCTGCCTGTCAGAACAGTGAAGCGCCATGTTTACATTGGCGGTTTCCCGCTCTTCCTATGTAACAGGTGATCGCTGGTCACCGGTGGACATCAAGTCCGCTCGGCCCACGGGCACGCGCTCGCCCGCAAATCACGCATGTGTGGATTGTCATTTATAAATGGGGATTCGCAATAGCAAGCCACCCTGCCGCAGTAAATATACGTGACGTGGTCGGGAAGTGGTTAGATGCCACCAAAACAAAGGTCTGTTTGTGGGGAAAAATTATATCAGTTTCATTTGGATACAGTGTTGCATGACTGTGCAATTGCCAGTTAAAGTAGCGCTGTGCTACTACCCCAAACCACCCACAGGTCATAACTCAGATGCCTTGGACCCCAAAAGAATATTCCCCCTACCTCTCCGCCCTAATTTATCCTCCATCTTTCCCATACCTTCCCTATTCCCCTCTACCCTTCTGCATCTCCCCCCCTTCGGTCTCCACCAGGGGCACAACACCCCCTCCCACACGCGAAACGGGCAATCACCCATAATGCCTCCCCCCTTAGCAATTTCTAACTCAATATCTTCGTTTCATCCAGTGTATTGTTCTTAACTTTTCTCTACGCGTTCTGAGATAAATGTTTTTATTGTATTTGCCATGGCATTACAGTTAACTACAATTGCATACACTGTCTGTAATATATGCTTCTTTAAGTGAGACTGTACACTCTTACTATTTTCCTCAATAAACTATTTGTGGAATTAAAGTAGCGCGGTGCTGAACAGCAAAAAATGCTCTGGTCATGGAGTGGTAAAACCTTCTGGAGGTCAAGTGGTTAATGTCTTGTAGCGATAAGAGCTGTTTGAATATTTGTACCTGGGTCTCCCACTGATTAATCCACAGCCAATTTTTTCACACAGCTAGGTGCACACACTCTTCCGCTCGTTGTCTCCAATGACCAGTCTAGAGGATTTTTATTATGTTTTATTTGGAGAGCTTGGAGAGGAGAAGGGAATTAGTAGGAACCTCCAAATTAACTTTGCACCATCGAGGACAACTCTCTGTAGAACTGTGAAGCAGATTATCTGCTGAACCATACAGCATTTGTATGGAAAACAAGTCCCTTTGCAGCAGAAGGAACTCAGTAGACTTTATATATCTTCAAGACACTAGACAGTGTCCCCTTTGGCTCACACACCAAATATGCTGACTTCTAGGACCAGAGGGGGATTTCAGCAACACACTCAGTCTCAAGGATCCCTTCAGGGTCTATGCTCACAAAATGTCCAAGGAGAGCTGGTAGCATTCTTCCAACTTCCAACTTTCTATACCAGTGTCATTAGACCAGAACTATGGACATCTTCCCTCACTCAGCTTTCACAGGAACCCTGGGTTGTAGCTTCAAGGTTTCAAGCCCTCAGGTCGACCCCATGGGCGTCCGCAGGTAGGGGCAAGGGGGGCAATTGCCCCCCCTGGAATCAGGGATCAGAATAGGGGTTCCCCACTAGGTCCTTATCCTCTTGAGCCATGTATGCAGTTTCTGACAGTCTCTTGGGCCATGTATGCAGTCTCTGACTGTCTCCTGTGCTATGTATGCAGTCTCTGACTGTCTCCTGTTCCATGTCCGCAGTCTCTGACCGTATCCTGTACTATGTCTGCAGTCTCTGACTGTCTCCTGTATCATGTCTGCAGTCTCTGACGATATCCTGTACTATGTCTGCAGTCTCTGACCATCTCCTGTACTATGTCCGCAGTCTCTGACGATATCCTGTACTATGTCTGCAGTCTCTGACCATCTCCTGTACTATGTCCGCAGTCTCTGACCGTCTACTGTACCATGTCTGCAGTCTCTGACTGTCTCCTGTATCATGTCCGCAGTCTCTGACCATCTCCTGTATCATGTCCGCAGTCTCTGACCATCTCCTGGATCATGTCTGCAGTCTCTGACCATCTCCTGTACTACGTCTGCAGTCTCTGACCGTGATAATGTAATTATGACATTGTCAAAAAGGGGCAGAGCATGGATGACCTTGAAATTATGCCCCCCCTGGAAAAAGTTCTGCGGACGCCCATGGTCAACCCCCTAGGACAACATGGAAGCCTATGCTGGGGAAAGGCAGCAACCCCCCTCCCTGGACCTCTCTCCAGAGGTAAACTGGACTGCCTACACCATGTGCTCCTCAGACTTAAATACAGGTCCCCAACATACTTTGGGGCACGCCCCCTCTCAATTGGCCAGGGCTGTATAGACATGCTCTCATCTGCCAAGTTTCCACCCACTGTCCAATATACTCTATAGTGATTGGAGCAGTGTGGGACTTCCCCAGACAGCATGAGCGACACCAGAGCACACAGAGCAGACTCTATCAAACAATCACCGCTCTCTGTTAAGCAGACAGCACATAAATGTACTTAGCTGTCTCGAAAACAAAAACTATATACAGTCACTAGCACCTACCTAAAAGGGTGCTACGTCTTATGCTATTTTTATTTTTTTATTATTTTGTTTTTGGCTGTAGTTCTGTTTTAAAAGTTGACCAGGGTGAATGAATTAGTACTCAAGTTTTAGAATTTCTCTGTAACATTATCTATTTATAAAGCAGAAGAATGGATTCATCCATCTCCCTTTGTTAGAAATATGAACCGATCTATAGTGAATAAAGTGAAATAAAGCCTTGTCAATAACAAAGTGATCGCAGATTATCATATATAATTTTCCGGCTCTTGTAGCGGCAGGTATTACGTTAAAACACCAGCGTCATTTTCTTTGAGGCAATTCAGCTGGAAACTGACATGCTACAATCAGATGAAATTACTCTTGCATTTTCTCGTCGACAGCCCTTTCCTAAAGACATGCTTAAAAAGCCGACATTAAAGGTTATTCAGCCTTTCTAGAGCTACATTTGAATACCAAAGTAGCTAATGATTATGGGACTGAATCAAGTGCGGTCTGGAGGAAAGCAGGGCTATATTGCTTGAGTGCCAAGAATCACTGAATTAGATGTTGATGTCAATAATATATCACTGGGCACAGACAAAAAAACTATCAACAACCCACATATTAATGCAAAAAGAAAGGAATATTTTTTTCTCCTTTTCTGTCGGGTAATTTATGAGGAATTGAATATTGCACTATTTTTATATGCTTTCATCCATGGATTCATGAATGAGAGGCTCAGCTATGTGATGAAATGAAAGAATGTGTGCTCAATTCATACAGCTCAGGTAGAAGTTTATCCAGGGGATTCAATAAAAAAATATATCGGCCTAGTTTGGCAGTTTTAGGATTTAATAATATTTGAAATTATTTGGAAGGGCTGGATTTCTGCACAGGTCACCTAAGCCATGGCAAAGGGTGGTGGGGCTACCATTGACATATCCTAACCTCCCTTTCAGTGTTATCTCAGTTGTCTGCCCTCTCCCATGCCCTCCATCCATTTCCATGTTATACAATCATCCAGGGCTGCTGTTAGAAACCACAGGACCCTATACAGCCTACTTGACCTGCTCTCCACCCTGAAGAAATGCAGTAACCAGCGGGAGGAGAGGAGAAAAAGCCATCAGCGCTGCTGGAGGGGCACACTCGTGGGGTGCCGACAACAGGGAGAACAAGATTATTTGCAGGATAGATGATTGATGTGGCAGGGGGCATTTACTAGAACAGATCCCCCCTGCAGTAGCAGATGAAGGCAGCCTTTAGCTGCTGCAGAGAGAGCCATGTTCAGGATATGTTCCTGAAGTCTCCCTGACACACTGGTCACCCCCTCCTGTCCATGATCTGATTCCTCCTGCTGCCTGGGGACCCCCCTTCTGAACTGATAGGGCTTGGACCTAGTAAAGGAGGACCAGTGGTACCCCCTTTTCAGTGGTTCTGCACTCACCCAACTCTTACTTGTGAACAATTGCTTGGCAAAGAAAGACTTTTCAGTGCTCTGTGGTCCCACTTTTGCAGTGCTAAAGGCTCCTGCTTTTTACCTCTAATCTCCTTCCTCTCCAAGGAAAACAGCATTTTTGTGAAATGTAACCAGCTTGTGGACTGGACTCGGGCTCAGAACTCACATGGAGACCAGTTGTTGTGGGAAGGTATATTAACATAAGGGTATGAGGGAAGAACGCAGTATAACAGAATCTATTCTGCATACATGGCCACAACCGGCCAAGACACAGCAGGTTTCTGTGCACACAGCTGACACACAGCATCCAGAAGAGGAGGTGGCTGGAAGGCAGAATTGGGGCACCTGAATAAGGAAGGGCTGCTGCCCAAGACACAACAGCTCCTATACCGCCCCTCTACCACAGGACACTCTCTCTACGCTAGACCACCTGCCCCTAGCCAGCGGTGGTTCTACTCCTGACCTGACCACTTGCAAAAAGCGTGCCAAATGAAGGGGGACAGTGCTATTTTTTAGCAATGGCCAAACTAAAGATGGCTTTGGAGGTCAGCCAAGGCAGCAGTGTCCAATCATAGTTACATAGTTACATAGTTAGTCAGGTTGAAAAAAGACACAAGTCCATCTAGTTCATCCAAAAAAAAAAAAATAATAATAATAATTTATATATAACCAAACAATCCCATATACAATCCTTCACCCACAGTTGATCCAGAGGAAAGCAAAAAACCCCAGCAAAGCATGGATCCAATTTGCTATAACGGGGGAAAAAATTCCTTCCTGATCCCCCGAGATACACCCTGGATCAACTTTACTGTACCTAAAAATGTTAGTACCCAGTTATATTATTTACATTAAGGAAAGAATCCAGGCCTTTTTTAAAGCAATCAACCGTGCGCCAAAACCACCTCTGGGGGGAGTCTATTCCCATTTTTCACAGCTCTTACTGTGAAGAAACCTTTCCGTATTTGTAGATGAAATCTTTATTCCTCTAGACGTAAAGAGTGCCCCCTTGTCCTTTGTGATGACCTTAAAGTAAATATCTCAACACAAAGTTCACTATATGGACCACTTATGTATTTGTACATGTTGATCATATCCCCCCTTAATCTCCTCTTCTCAAGAGAGAATAAATTCAGTTCCTCCAATCTTTCCTCATAGCTGAGCTCCTCCATGCCTTTTATTAGTTTGGTTGCCCTTCTCTGTACTTTCTCTAGTTCAATCAGACAGCTGCTCCCATGAGGACACCTATGGAGACGTCAGAGGAACATGGGTTCCTCCTTGTCCTTTGCTCTCTCTCTGTTTGGTGGCTGCCTAAGAGTGCCACCCTTGCAGGGAGTCCAAACTACACCTGCCTACAAGCTCATAAAGGTACTTTATATGACCAAACATTTGTGAATACCTAACCATCACAATATATGAGCTATGATTAAACACTTGTGGCAGGAAAAATGCGTCAGTATATGACATAGGTGACGCGTCTGTCACTTCTGTCAGAAGAAAGTTTTTGTATGCAAGGGATCAGCAGTGTGCAGATTCATGACTTTTGTACTAAAAGGCTGCTTTATGGGACATGAGGCTGGAGGGGGTGAGGCACAGGAGCTCTATTTGAGGCACACTATATGAGCTTTTTGAACATCCCATTCCAAATCCAGGGGCATACAATTTAACACATAGCCATAAAATCTCCATTGACAAACATTAGCATAAAAGACATTGTAGACAGTTGTGCAGTCCAACCTTGTGACAACAGCTTGGTAAAGACCTTTTTCTGTTACAATATGACTGCGTCCCTGTGGACAAAGCCAGCTCCATAAAGATTAGTTGAGGTGGAGGAACTCTAGTGGCTTACACAGAGCCCTGACCTCAACACTATTGAACACATTGGGTATTAACTGGAATGCCTATTGCAAGCAAGGTCCTCTCATCCAACATCAGTACCTGGTAGACATGTGCAGAGCGAAAAAATGTGTTTAGTTTTGTTTCGTTTCGTTATTTATATGGATTCGTTTAGTTAGATTCGTTTCATTCCTTTAATTAGTTTTCGGAATTTGTTTCGTTTATTCGTTTTCAAATCGATTTGAAAAGTTTTCAAATCAGTTTTGAATAGTTTTCGAATTCTAAAAGTTTTCTAATTCAAATCGTTTTCTAATTTGAACAGTTTTCAAATTCAAATAGTTTTCCAATATCCAAGGAGAATGGGCTGGAGTGGAAAGTGGAAGAATAGAATGGAAAAAGATAGAATACAATAGAGGGCAATATAACAGAAAATGAAAGAATATAATGTGTTGGAGGAGAACAGAGCTGTTTTACTCTGTTGCATTCTATTCTTTTGTTTTCTGTTATATTCTTTTCTAGTCTATTGTTTTTTTTTCTGTTATATTCCTTTGTTTTCTATTCTAATTTGTTCTCTTTGGAAAATGGAAAACTATTCAAGTTCAAGGACTTTTTGTATTCAAATTTTAAAGCTATTCGAATTCGAAAAGTATTCGAAAACGATTCAAATTCGAATTTCGTCTAAAATTTTTTTAAGTTATTTCGGATACGTTTAAATTCAGTACTATTGTAATTGTATTGAAACATGAAAATACGTCCGAATTTTAATTTGGAACTAAACTAACCGCACATAACTAGTACCTGGCCTAACAAATGCTCTTTTAGCTAAATGAACACTGAATCCCAATAGACATACTTTAAAATCTTGTGGAAATCCCCCCACAAGGGTGGAGGCTCCAACAGTGCAAAGCATGGGCAACTCCATTTTAATGCCCATGATCTTAGTATGAGATGTCCAACAAGCTCATACAGTTTAAGTTAGACTGTGGCTTTTCAATCTATCACAAAGGCATATATTTTTAATTCTACAGAAACTTAGTGTGCTGACAATATTTAAAAAATGATATTACTTACTCTATTGTTCCAAAGCCCATGAAGCACTAGTTGGCTTGTTGTTAGACCAAGTAACATATTTTTTTAACAGTCTGGGTTTTAAACTTCATGCTCAAGCCTAAATTTCCTATCCTTTTTATCTGGGTCATCACCAGAAATTTTCCAGCAAAATGCTACCAGTAGTAACGTTCTCAGGATCCTTTGAGCATACAAG
Source organism: Glandirana rugosa (assembly GCA_018402905.1). NCBI lineage: Eukaryota > Metazoa > Chordata > Amphibia > Anura > Ranidae > Glandirana > Glandirana rugosa. The sequence goes on along the minus strand of BLSH010236965.1, from coordinate 643,818 downwards.
CCCCACCAATAGATTGAAGTAGAAATTGCCCATAGTCAACAACATTCCCCTTATATGTCATGGAGTTAAAGCATGACCTGTTTATCTGAAACGGTAACAGAGCAGCTGAAAAATCTGTATAATATATAGAATAAAAGATCCTTTATTACATGCTGTTTTTCTTTTTCTCATTAAACAATGGCTGAAACGACACGGATCAATATCCGAGGCTCATAAACGCAGAGTTTTATATTCCTTCAGACAGACGTTAATTATGCCGAGGTATTTTGTACCGCGTGTGACAGTCCATAAACAAATCTGCTGTTGACAGTTTCCTTCTAAAAAATAAATTGTGCTGTTTTATCATTCCATAGAAGAAAAAGTCAAGGCGTCAACTCAGAATACCCTAGGAAGTTTCCAAAACAAACTTTAGGATACATAAGTATTAGTTGCTAGATATACAATTTACAACAAGGTTTCTCAACCAGGGTTCTGTGGAATCCTAGGGTTCCTCCAGAGGTTGCTAGGGGTTCCTTGAGCAATGGTCAATTTCTTTTTTTTTTTTTTTTTTCCATGAAAGTTTTTTATTGAAGGAAAGAAAATTGTTGAGCAAACAAAATATCATGTAAGGTACAAACGTTCTTTCCAGAGGCAAGATCTGGGTTTACAGTCATTTTTTTTCTTTAACTGGTAACGAGTTCCTTGGGGATCGTTGGAGACCTCCTTGGGATCCTAAGGTGTCTTGGGACCAACTCTTTGGAACAACATTTAACATATAGATCGTTGATTATGAATACATAGGATTTCAAACAAAACCTTTGAAGGATCCCATAAGACTCAACTGCGGAACTGAAAAAGAAGATACCTTACTATTTTGTCGTGTTAAATAAAAAATCTTCCTTTGACAGTTGTCGTCTAAACAAATACCTGACAGTGTGCGCCATGTTTTATGGAGCCGTATTAATTG
>BLSH010236965.1:610606-634717 GCA_018402905.1 Glandirana rugosa | reverse complement strand
ATGTGATGAATGTTGGCCACCCAATGTATCAAGAATTACTAATTTCTCCTTCTTCTATTACAATTTGATATTATTGCTGCTGTAGCCCATGTGCACAAGTGTGTTAGAGTATTGATGATAAAATAAAGTAATGATAACAATAATGATAATAATAATAGCAATGATGTTAAAATAAAATAATAGCAAATAATGTTAAAATAAATCACTGTAAATCACAGTTTTTGCCAGCTTTTTAATCTCTGTTGTTGCTGCTGTAGCCCATATGTAAACTTAATGCTCAATTGCAAACCACTATGACATTAATAACATGCTTTACAGTTGCTGTTTTTTCAAAGTGCTTATTATAGTGCTCACAGGTGCTCCTTATAGTGCATACATATTTGCATACAAGATTTTAAATGGACTGTATAATTGAACGGTTTTAGACCAAAGGAAACTCATAGCACACATTGCACCGGCACTTTACAGCAGGAGTCTCCAGGAGGACCACTGGTCGCAGGAAGTACTGAGTGCTGGTGAGTGAAGCACAGTCGAGAGAACTGGGGTGGCACGCCTGAAGAGAGCTGGGAGTTGGCAGCTGGAGAAAGGTGCAGAACAAGTGGAGGAGAGGACTGTGGAAAGGGCAGTGGAGTGTGGTTATTGCAGCCATGCTGGCTGGCAGGGCCTGAAGCGAGCTATCTGGATTAGGTAGCTGAAGAGAAGATGGCTAGCACCTCAACTTTTCTACACTAAAGACGTCCGAGGCCTCTGCCCGCAACGGGCAGTCCACGAGGTCTGACTGAGTCAGTGTGTCAGACCTACCCATGCGGTGCTAGCTAGTCTGGAGGAGTGATAGTCTGCAGCAAGGAGAGTGCTGGTGAGAGAGGAACAGTCTTCAGCAAGTTTGTGCTGGAGGAGTAATAGAAAGCAGCAAGAGTTTGTGTATATAGGAGTCCTAAGCAAATTTGCACTGAATGTCCTGGGGCATCCCATATTTCCCTAATACCTATCTAAGTTCAATACCCCTCAATAAAAAAAACAAAGTAACAGACTGATCTTTGTCTCTGAGTGCCTGAGATGGATGTCTGGATGGGCAGGGTGACAGGGGAACCACTACCTTCAGCAACCGCTACAGGGGCATGGCTACATTTGGGGGCTCGTCCAGGATTCACCTGTTCACAGTCAACCTGCCAGTCATTGCCCCTAGCAACCGAAGTTGAACGAGCCAGGGAACTGTGCTTTGTTCCACCAATTTGAGGAATTGAACTTTGGGAAAAGGACTATGTGCTCTGCCCGTCATTCAACACTGTAGTGGCAAGTGCCATTGCACATAGTAACCAACGGAGTTGTTGTCAAGTTCAACTATACTGCTGCCTGTTTACCCAGCTGCCCCAACCGCAGCTGGGATGGACACTTGTGCTAATCCTGCAACTCAGGAACTGTTCAACATACGCTGTTACCCATGGCAACCATGGCGGGCAACCACGCCCATGGATTACAAATATGCCCAAAAGCCTGCTATGGCTAGGCGTCCTACCATGGATTAAAAATATGTTCAGTGACCTGCTGTTGCTGGACATTCTGTACTGTTATTCCAATTTTCTGCTAAATACAGTAAAGTGTGCCTGGAACTGCCTGCTGTTGCCCGGAGTGATCGGAGTGAGCTTGTGGATGCCCGTGGGGGCGACTGTGCTAAGAGTGTGTCAGTAAGGCGGGGGTTACAGAATTAATTGTTGCTACCGGGACCACCGGAGGTGTCAGGGGTCCTATGCTTCTGGTTGCTTAGGCACAGTCGGTTCCTAACGACATGCCTGGACAAGTCGTGCTTGCTGCCATGTGCCTGCAAATTCAGTCTGTCTAAGAAAGGGTTACAGCAGCGTGCCCAGGGAAGAGCCGGCTTATCAGTTCTGCAGACGCCAGTCAGCCTAGAAATGAGCGGGTGGCGTCACGCCCTAGAGGAGGCTCAGCATTCCCTGCGAGCAACAGGCACCACGAGGAAGCAAAGGAGCAAGATGGCAGAGAGTGGACATGCTATCACTGCCCTACTATGGTTGCCTGAACAGCAGGAAGGAATGCTGGTTGATACCAGCATTCGATTGGAGGATCGTGGGGGATTCACCCCAGGAGTGATAGATGGGATGGAACGGCTGTGCCTGCTGTGCCCAGAGTGCCAGATACTCTGATACCTACAGTGCCAGATACCTACGGTGGTGTTGAGTGCTTGGGTCTGGTGTGGTCATTGTGTGTGACCCGCTGACCAGGCTTGCATCCGGCCAGCCTACCATGTGGACCTGCCATCAAGACTGTGCACACTACAGCCGCAGACATCCTGGAAGGCCAGAATGGGCCTGGAAACACTCCAGCAAGGTGGTGTCGAGTCTGAACCTTGTAACTATCATGTGAAACCCATCAATATAGGAAGAGAAGAGTCTGCTATGGCCCCCCGGCTGGCCAGGGAATTGGCACCTGCAAGTACTGCCGTGCAGGAGCCAGATGTCCCTGAAATGCCAGCTGCATCCATGTACCTTGCCATCCCCGGAAGAGTCCAGCGGTGCAGGACAGTCAGCCCTCAGGTGAGCTGGAAGGGGAGTGGGGTATAGATTGGGGATCCCCCAGACTGATGGCAGAGTTTGGGTCCCTGGAGAAGATAGCAGAGTGGTCATCTCTGGAGAGCTGCTGGGAGGAGGAATGGGAGACAGGAGGTTCCCAGGTCCAGGAAGTGCCATCTGAGGAGGGAAAGGAGACAGACTTTGCTAGGGAGCCTGGAGAAGCTACAGGATCCCCTGTCTGTAGCAGACATCTTTTTGTCCATAGACCCTCACCTACCCAAACCAGAGCACCAACCTACAGACAATGGGTGCAGAGGTCCCCTGAAGCTTGTGTCCTGCCTGGGAAAGGAAACCCAAGAGAGCTGCCCAGGCTTTCCCGGTTCCAGTGGGAGATTCAAAAACGGGTTGCACTGGATTGGGGTCTGGACTTCCCCTATGTCCCTCCCTAAGTCATGGACATTGTTGAGGACTCCCTGGAAAAGTGGGAGAATGACTTGATTTGGGAGTTTCTTCATGTCCCTAAGCCGCAGCGGGTGCCAGAGAGAGAGGAGACCTGGACCTGTTTTGTGGACATGTAAAAGGAATAGCAGCTGGGGAGATCCATCTACAGGGACAGAGTGATGGTCGTCAGGGTGGGTCGGCCCACATGGACATTGTTGAGGACCCCCAGAAAAGTGGGAGAATGACTTGATTTGGGAGTTTCTTCATGTCCCTAAGCCGCAGCGGGAGCCAGAGAGAGAGAGAGGAGACCTGGACCCATTTTGTGGACATTCAAAAGGAATGGTGGCTGGGGAGATCCATCTACAAGGACAAAGTGATGGTCGTCAGGGAGGGTCGGCCCACGAGGAGTCACTCTGTCTCCATCAGGGAAGAAGGGGGTGCCAGGAAAAAGTTACCAGACCCGTACTTTTATGCTTGAGAGGGACTGCTGGAGCACAGCCGCTGCAAAGTGCCAAATAGACTGATGAGGAGTGCAGAGGGAATGCGTCCTACTTTTATTCTTGGCTTTTCAGGAACAAACTGGCCTGCTGCCTTGAGCGCCCAATGGATAAGTTGTATCCCGTTGAAAGTACGCTTGGGGTAAAGGTCTGTTGTTCAAATTAACTCTTTGGGGATCCTGTTTGCTCAGGGAGGGGCACCTGAGCAAACTTTGAGTGTTACTTTGAAAAAAAATGCATATATTGTGTTTCCTTCCTTTAATACTCTGTCAGGAGTTTATAACCCCCCTAGAAACCGTAAGGAATGTATAGGTAGTAGTAGGTTAGGATGCTTTTCTGTTTTGCAAGACCCTTCAAGATGGGATGGCTATCTATCTATCTCTGGCTGGAGCAACAGACCCTGCGGCAGAGGATTTCTCTTATGGGAGAGGTGCTCTCTCTGGTCCTCTGTATATTTGGATGTTGTAGCTATAGGGACCCATAGTTAGGAATGTGGTGTACATATTGTAAATGTCACAGAGAGATGTCTATATTTGATACGTAATTTATTTGTAAATGTCTCCTCCAAGTTTTCCCCCTTATCCCCTCCAACTTATTTTATGGGATGCCCTAACTCCTGGGCCCAGGAGATATTCTTCAAAATGTTCCAGTCAGGGACTGACTGTTTTTTTGTGGGGGGTGAGTGTAGCGCCCTCTAGGTAGTGAGGTTCTAGAGTGAGGATTTTTTTAGTGCAGGTAAATTTGGGCAGGCCTAGTTGGTTGCTAGGCCTGTTTGTTTTGATTCTGGGCTGGGAGTGGCTCAGGAAGCAGCTGGTGACTCACAGGTGAGGTCAACGCCTCCCCTTTTCTTCTGGAAGGTTCTGGAAGGGGGGATGGGAGGAGAGGTGGATCCTACCTGGGGTATCTTAAGGAGCCCTGACCAATCCCCAACTTGGTTTGGGGTCCGGGGTCAAGTTTGTGTCAAGTTCGGTACCAAGCCCAAACTTTTTCGTGAAGTTCGGCCGGACCCGCCGAACCGGAACATCCAGGTGTCCGCTCAAGTCTACTGGTGAGTGAAGCACCATCAGGAGAACTGGGGAGGCACGCCTGAAGGGAGCTGGGAGTTGGCAGCTGGAGAAGGGTGAAAAACAAGTGGAGGAGAGGACCGTGAAAAGGGCAGTGGAGAGTGGTCATTGCAGCCATTCTGAAGCAAGCTATCTGGGGGAGGTTCCTGAAGAGATAACTAGCACCTTAACTTTTCTACACTAAAGAGGCCCGAGGCCTCTGCCCGCAAAAGGCAGTCCACGAGGTCTGACTGAGTAAGTATGTCAGGCCTACCCATGCGATGCTAGCTGACTAAGCGACAGTAGGTTGTCGTGAAACGCATCAGCTGATGACCCTTTATATCTCTCCGATGTTTTCCGTTTGATGTCTACCACAGCATGCATTTTATGAACTCCTCACAATAAAGGTGATTGCAAGCAGTGCAGCCATCCAGTGCCTTGTTTTCTCTACTATTATGTGCAGAGCTGCACCTGCTCAGATGAAGCATTCACAGGGTGTCTTATGTGTAATATGTTGCCTTGGGCGGTATCTACTTTTTTATCCCAGTCTTAGTCCGTAGGATTCAATATTGAGTTGGCCCATCCTTTGCAGCTATAACAGCTTCACCTCTTCTGGGAAGGCTGTCCACAAGGTTTAGGAGTGTGTCTATGGGAATGTTCGATCATTTTTCCAGAAGTGCATTTGTAAGGACATGCAGTGATGTGGACCAGAAGGTCTGGCACGCAGTCTGGGCTCTGATTCATCCCAAAGGTGTTTTATCAGGTTGAGGTCAGGACTCTGTGCAGGCCAGTCAAGTTCCTCCACCCCAAACTCGCTCATCCATGTCTTTATGGACCTTGCTTTGTGCACTGGTGCTCAGTCATGTTGGAACAGGAAGGTCCCATCCCCAAACTGTTCCCACAAAGTTGGGAGCATAAAATTGTCCAAAATGTCTTGGTATACTTATGCTTTAAGAGTTCCCTTCACTGGAACTAAGGGGCCAATCCCAACCCGTATAAAACAACCCTGCAACATAATTCCCCCTCCACCAAATGATTTGGATCGGTACAGCTGATAAAATCTCTAATGGAATGTGTAATCCCAGTGTTTGTTGCCAAAAGTTCTAATAGAGCCGGCTATTAGATAAACATACCAGTATATTAGATGGTCTGTCCTCCGCTAGTTATGACATCATATTTAAATAGAAGTCTCCCACAGCTTGTGCATGAGAACGTAAATATACTAAACCGCAAACTACAACAAAATGGCGTCCAGACAATACAGTCTCATTTAATCGCGGTCCACAACAAAATGGCGTCCGGGCTACATCCCTTTTTGTGTTATAAATTCAGCATCATCAAATCAGGTTCCCTTGATGAAGTCACAAGGAGCCGTGACATAACGCATAGGAGTGGCCTGATACCGGAAGTGACGTGTGAGGCGACTGCGTGCCGGTTTTTACCCGTTTTTAGCCAATTTTACCTATTTTAATATAAGCATCTACTATTAAATAAATCATTCATTGTTTATAACACTACACCATGAGGGTCCCTTCCATTTAACCCTTTATCTAGTCTACAGACCCCATCGCTGACATCGAAGACACAACAGCTTAAGGCGATTTTAAATCGCCCTGAAGGTGAGTGCATAGATTGCACTAAGGTGGAAGTTAATGCACAGCCACTGGAGCATTCAGCACAGGAAGACACACACTGAGTTTGAAGAACTTTATTACTATCAGAAGCACTTTTATTGGATCATTTGTATATGGACTATTACGTTTATATATTATGATTTATGAACTTTCCAGTATGGATGTGAATTATTGAAGCAATGGAGCACTTATCACTAGAGTTGAGCGAACCCGGACTGTAAAGTTCGGGTCCATACCGAACTTTGGGGTGTCCGGGACCCGAACACGGACTTTTCAAGAAAAGTCCGGGCTCGGGTCTGGGGTTCTGGTAATTTTAATGAAAGTTCTGAAAATTGCTGTAAAAAGTCCAGGAAGGTCCTAGAGGTCTGCAAAAGGAATGAAAATGAGGGTAAGGGTGGGACAAGTGCCCTACGAAGAAATGGGGACAGGGAAATAACTTTAAATATTTAAAAAAAAATAAAAACATAACAAAAAGCAAAAATGGAGGTGAATGTGGATCATCTTCAAACTGGGTCTGAAAAGTATTGATTAACGGTATAAGCCATATAACTGTTCTAAAATCATCTTCAAACTGTGTCAAAAAAGTATAAATTAGCCGGGAGAACCCATATCACTGTTCTGCACACATCTGGAAACTGTGTGTGTCACTTTAAATGAAACCAGGAATAACTGAACATCTGTTCTGCAAACATCTTTAAAGTCTGTGTGTCACTTTAAATGAAACCGGGAATACGTGAACATCTGTTCTGCACACATCTGGAAAGTCTGTTTGTCACTTTAAATGAAACCGGGAATAAGTGAACATCTGTTCTGCACACATCTGGAAAGTCTGTGTGCCACTTTAAATGAAACCGGGAATAAGTGAACATCTGTTCTGCACACATCTGGAAAGTCTGTGTGTCACTTTAACAGAAACCGGGAATAAGTGAACATCTGTTCTGCACACATCTGGAATGTGTGTGTGAAACTACAGCATAGAGAAGAACAGGTATATGGTTTCGCTCTGCTATCATATCACTGTTCTGCAAACATCTGCAAACTGTGTTTGAAACTATAGCAGAGTGAAACCATATGCCTGTTCTTCTCTATGCTGTAGTTTCACACACACATTCCAGATGTGTGCAGAACAGATGTTCAGTTATTTGCGGTTTTTGTTAAAGTGACACACATACTTTCCAGATGTTTGCAGAACAGATGTTCACTTATTCCCGGTTTTTGTTAAAGTGACACACAGACTTTGCAGATGTGTGCAGAACAGATGTTCACTTGTTCCCGGTTTCTGTTAAAGTGACACACAGACTTTCCAGATGTGTGCAGAACAGATGTTCACTTATTCCCGGTTTCTGTTAAAGTGACACACAGACTTTCCAGATGTGTGCAGAACAGATGTTCACTTATTCCCGGTTTCTGTTAAAGTGACACACAGACTTTCCAAATGTGTGCAGAACAGATGTTCACTTATTCCCGGTTATATTTAAAGTGACACACAGACTTTCCAGATGTGTGCAGAACAGATGTTCACTTATACCCGGTTTCTGTTAAAGTGACACACAGACTTTCCAGATGTGTGCAGAACAGATGTTCAGTTATTCCTGGTTTCATTTAAAGTGACACACAGACTTTAAAGATGTTTGCAGAACAGATGTTCAGTTATTCTCGGTTTCATTTAAAGTGACACACACAGTTTCCAGATGTTTGCAGAACAGTGATATGGGTTCTCCCGGCTTATTTATACTTTTTTGACCCAGTTTGAAGATGATTTTAGGACAGTTATATGGCTTCTACTGTTAATTAATACTTTTCAGACCCAGTTTGAAGATGGTCCGCATCCACCTCCATTTTTGATTTTTTTATGTTTTTATTTTAAAAAAAATGCTTTTAGTTATTTCCCTGTCCCCATTTCTTTGTAGGTCACTTGTCCCACCCTTACCCCCATTTCCTTCCTTTTGCAGACCTCTAGGACTTTCCAGGGCATTCTTACAGCCATTTTTGTGCCTAAAAGTTCGGATCCCCATTGATTTCAATGGGGTTCGGGGTCCGGGACAAAGTTTGGGTTCTGTCCGGACCCGAACCCGGACTTTGTCCCGAAGTTCGGCCGAACCACCAGAACCCGGACTTCTAGAAGTTCGCTCAACTCTACTTATCACCTTTATTATTTTTGAACGGACACTTTACTTTTATACCCGTTATTAAGTGGTAGAATATTGCGCGGTATGCTCCACCTATTCATTGCTTAACCAGTTCCGGATCGGCTTGCGTACATTTACTGCTGCGGAGTGACACATTCCCGCGAATCACCGTTTATAAACGGCGGCTTGATTGTGCGTGGCTAGTGGGCGGGAGCACGCCGCTGGCAGCACGCTCTCGTGCCCGCCACTCAATAGCAGTGTGGCTGCGGGTCCGGCAGCTACCCGCGATTGCCTGGCACAGAAGTAAAAATGTCAGTGGGCATGTAAGGGATCTACTGATCCCTGTCACTGGGATCAGTTAGATCTCTTATGCCATGCCCCTGGTAGCCCAGCCCCCTCACAGTTAGAACACGCTTAGGGAACACAGTTAACCTCTAGATCGCCCCCTGCAGGTTAACCCCTTCACTGCCAGTGACATTTACTCAGTAATCAGTGGACATCTAAATTTCTGATTGCTGTATAAATGTCATTGGTCCCAAAAAATGTTCGACATTTCCGCTGCAATATTACAGTCCCGATAAAAATTGCAGATCGCCGCCATTACTAGTAAAAACAATAAAAAATAGTAAAAACACTATAAATGAATTCTCATGGTTTGTAAAGGCGGCAACTTTTGCGCAAACCAATCAATAAACGCTGATTGCGATATTTTTTAACACAAATATGAGGAAGAATATAGATCGGCCAAAACTGATGTGTAAATTTGTTTTTTTATATATATTTTTTGGATATGTGTTTTAGCAAATAGTAAAAAATATTGTTTTTTTTTTTCAAAATTGTCACTCTTTTCTTGTTAATAGCAGTGATCAGAAATGACGCAGAGGTGATCAAATACCACCAGGGGAAAAAAATGCAAATTTTGTTTGGGTACAGCATCGCACAACCGTGCAACTGTCAGTTAAAGCGACGCAGTGCCGGATCGCAAAAAGTGCTCTGGTCCTACAGTGGGAAATCCTCCCGGTCCTTAAGTGGTTAATAGAAGGAAAGGTCACTGCTGGATGGAGTGGCATTGTGTGCAATGGTTGTTGCCAGGAAGCTATAGAGCAGTGGTTCTCAACTCCAGTCCTCGGGACCCACCAACAGGCCAGATTTTAAGCATTACCTTGGGGAGATGCAGACTAGAATACTGCAATCAATGAACAGCAAATGATATCACCTGTGATGCATTTCAGTTATCCTGCAAACCTGACCTGTTAGTGGGTCCAGAGGACCGGAGTTGAGAACCACTGCTATAGAAGCTGACCATTCTAAGGCATTAAAGCAGTGGTTCTCAACTTCTGTCCTCAGGACCCACCAACAGCCCAGATTTTAAGCATTACCTTGGGGAGATGCAGACTAGAATACGGCAATCACTGAGCAGCAAATTATATCACCTGTGATGCATTTCAGTTATCCTGCAAACCTGACCTGTTAGTGGGTCCAGAGGACCGGAGTTGAGAACCACTGCTATAGAAGCTGACCATTCTAAGGCATTAAAGCAGTGGTTCTCAACTTCTGTCCTCAGGACCCACCAACAGGCCAGATTTTAAGCATTACCTTGGGGAGATGCAGACTAGAATACTGCAATCAATGAACAGCAAATGATATCACCTGTGATGCATTTCAGTTATCCTGCAAACCTGGCCTGTTAGTGGGTCCCGAGGACTGGAGTTGAGAACCACTGCATTAAAATGTATAGATTACATTTTTTTCTACTGCAAAAGATGGGCAGAAAGAAAACATTGGTAAATACCTGAATTTATGGCTGAATTTTGAATGAGTTTTCCTTTAAGCACGTGGGATCGGTGACGTGAATACAGGTGTCGTGGTAATGTCTTAATATCGCCCTGCACAATAATTACTTGCCATCTCATCTCTCCCCTGCCTCTTCCTCCCCGCTCCAATGTTCAATTATTCCTTCAGCCTGCTCATTTCTATCCACTATCCCCAGGCACGGGGTGGTAAATGCCTCTCATTCAGCTTCCCACGAGGACAGGCTCATTCATTGCTGTCATTCAGCCCAGTGCCGTTACTCAGCACACAGAGCTGCTCCTTCAAAAGCATCTTTATTTCACTGAACAAATCTCAGCAGTCATTGCTATGTGGGTTAAAGGAGAACTCCGCTAAGCAATACTTAGGTCTAAATAGATCACTAAATAGATCACTACAATGCTTAAAGTGTATTTAAACCCAAGAACAATAATGATGATACATAATAATAAAAATAATAATTATTATTATTATTATTATTATTAGGGATTTATATAGCACCAGCTCTTTGCATAGCACTAAAAGTTTAATATTTTGTAGCATAAGAATTCTTAACCAGTTAAGTACCAGGCTTTTTTGCTGAAATGTGTTGTTTACAAGTTCAAATTAGTATTTTTTGTGAGAAAATTACTTAGAACCCCCAAACATTATACATATATATATATATATATATATATATATATATATATATATATACATGTATATTTTTTTTAGCAGAGACCCTAGAGAATAAAATGGCGGTCGTTGCAATATTTTATGTCACACAGTATTTGAGCAGCAGTGTTTTAAATGCATTTTTTTTGGAAAAAATACACTTTGATGAATTAAAAAAAAAACAAAAACAGTAGAGTTAGCCCAATTTTTTATGTATTAAGTGGAAGATGAGGTTACGCCGAGTAAATAGATACCAAACATGTCATGCTTCAAAATTGTGCGCGCTCGTGGAATGGCGAAAAACTACAGTACTTAAAAATCTCCATAGGCGACATATTAAATATTTTTACAGGTCACCAGTTTAGAGATACAGGGGAGGTCTAGTGCTAGAATTATTGCTCTCGCTCTGACAATTGCGGCGATACCTCACATGTGTGGTGCCAACACCGTTTACATATGTGGGCGCTTCTGCTCAGAGGGAGGGGGCGCTTTCATTTTTTTTTTCTTATTTATTTATTTTTTTTTTTTACATTGAACACTTTTATTCCTATTACAAGGAATTTAAGCATCCTTTGTAATATTGATAAGCACAACAGTTCCTCTTTATTGTGAGATCTGGGGTCAAAAAGACCTCAGATCTCTCATTTACCCTTAAACGCAAAAGAAAAAAAAAATTTACATTTATTAATAATTTTTTAACAAAGGCCCTTTAAGGCCTAGAGGCGGAAGTGATGTCAGACGTTGCTCCGGTCTTTCAAGGGCATATAGTCGAGTGGGGGCCATCTTACCCTCACTTGACTTCCTGCCCCATCGTCACAGGGGATTGGATCGGTACAGACGTCTCTGGTAAGCGAGTCAAATGACTGGGAAATGGCGGGGGGAACCTCTCCCGCTGCCCATAAAAGTGATCAAATTCGAATCATTTTCAAATACTTTTCAAATACTTTTCTAGTTCGAATAGTTCTTAAATTTGAATATAAGAAAAGTTTTCAAATTCAGATAGTTTTCAAATTCGAAAAGTTTTCAAATTCAAATAGTTTTCAAATTCGAATTCGAAAAGTTTTCACATTCAAATAGTTTTCAAATTCAAATTCTAAAAGTCCTTGAATTTGAATTGTTTTCCAATTTCCAAAAAGAACAAAATAGAATAGAAAACAAAGGAATTGAACAGAAAAAAAAACAATAGACTAGAAAAGAATATAACAGAAAACAAAAGAATAGAATACAACTGAGTAAAACAGCTCTGTTCCCCTCCACCACATTCTATTCTTTCATTTTCTTTTATATTCCCCGCTATTGTATTCTATCCTTTTCCATTCTATTCCTCCACTTTCCACTCCACCCCATTCTCCTTGGAAATTGGAAACCTATTTGAAATCTATTTGAATTTGAAAGCGTTTCAAATTCGAAAACTTTTCGAATCAATTTGAAAACAAATAAGCAAAATGAATTCCGAAAACGAATTAAACGAATGAAACAAATCTAAGTAAACTAATTTATGTACATAACGAATCGAAACAAAACTAAACAATTTTTTTTTCTGTTGTTGCAACTTGGACAATAAAAACCTGTCTGATTTAAAAAAATGATTTTGCTCTGCACATGTCTGTACCAGACCTTTAGAGCTTGTTCCTTAAATGGCACTTATGTAGCTAGAGGCCGCTAAACCAGAAGGAAGACGGGGTGAAGATGGAAGACCTGTCAGCGGTGACAGCGCGTCCCTAGAAGACTTTGTTTTAAGGTAAGCATCAGATAATGTGCTAGTATGCGATGCATACTAGCACATTATGCATTTGTCTTACAGGGGAACGTTTTATTTTTTTGCAGGGGTTTACTACTGCTTTAATGTGCTAGCAGTTTTAGATACACTAACAAACTGAAGCCAAACTCAAGCTCACACTTTATAATCACTTATAGAAAACTGTTATTTTTTTTTCCTTTTGGAATACAGGTTTTGCATGAATAAATATGAGCTGAACATTTTTTTTTACTCTTTCAAATTCAATCTTTTTATTATTATTTTTGAATGAATAGAGTACACAAATACATACCAAAGTGAAAACTGGTCATTTTCATCAGCCCTGCCAGTGTTGAGCGATTTGTCTCATCCATGTAAACTGATACATTCTGCTGGAGAGGTGGAGAGCTTGTCCTTTTGAAAAACAACAGACTTGCTGGCTGGCTCAACAGATGAAAATAGAATAAAATGAGGCCGTGCGTTCAAACTGCCATCAGGTGGAGAGTTTTCTTGTTCGGCAGGTTGGCAGGCATCATGATTGACATAATGGATTTGCATCGCTGGACGATGTTGGCAGCGGTGGATTTTTGGAGCTTTGGTGTGCACACTCCAATGCAATGGGCTGCATACACCAATGCCAAACACCCAATCATTCGGCTGTTTACATAAGAATCTTCATAGACAGTACACAGTGCAGAAGTCCAATATGCAAAATGACAGCCATCACCAGTTCAAGGGACACTTCACATTAAATTTAGGTACCGTCCCTTGTCCTGATTTTTTAAAAAAACATTTCTAACCTAAACATAGTTCAAATATGAGTCGCGCTATCCAGCATCTTCGATCAAAACCCCCGGAAGTAATTTTGTGACGAAACACCACGTAGGGTTGTAAACGTGTTGACGTCACCGCGTTTTGCAAATCTGGAAGGACTGGCGCTGTAGGCATTTTTTTTATTATGATACGAGGTTAATTATGTCTTGCTGGATGTAAGTGTATTTTTAAACTTCTATAATAGATCTCATTGGGCGTTATGCTATGTGGAGCCTTGTTTCCTTTTGGGCATACCCTTTACCACATTTGGGAGATTCCTTGCTGTGGCGTAAGAAGACCCGTCAAGGACAAAGGCCTGGGCTTGGGTAATAAGCCAACTTATGTTTGACCCTCTGTAGCAAAGGGTCAACTGCATCTGGTAAGCAGACAATCCTGTTCCTGGTGTTGGGATTATCACAAGAGGATTTTCCTGTTTGGGTGATGGACACTGGGACTGTTTTACTGTGTATATGAACGTTGATACAGTTCACTTCTATTTCACCCACCTGTGCACTTTTTGATCAAAGGTGCTGTATATTTGAATTATTCTTTTGGACTGTGTGTATCCCGCAGAAGAGTTGCAGCTGTATTCAGTCACATTGTTTGTTATTCATTTGTTATAATTTTATTTTGCTTGTTTGCTTTAGACATTAGTGCTGTATTTTCTTTTTTTCTTTTTTGATAGTTACATAGTTAGTATGTTTGAAAAAAGACATACCGTATATACTTGAGTATAAGCCGTCCCGCATATAAGCCGAGGCACCTAATTTTACCACAAAAAACTGGGAAACGTTATTGACCCGAGTATAAGCCTAGGGTGGGAAATGCAGCAGCCAGAACACAGGGACAGGGAGCCAGAACACAGGGACAGGGAGCCAGAACACAGGAATTGTAGCCAGAACACAGAAATTGTAGCCAGAACACAGGGACAGAGAGCCAGAACACAGGAATTGTAGCCAGAACACAGAAATTGTAGCCAGAACACAGGGACAGGGAGCCAGAACACAGGAATTGTAGCCAGAACACAGGGACAGAGAGCCAGAACACAGGGACAGAGAGCCAGAACACAGAGACAGGGAGCCAGAACACAGGGATTGTAGCCAGGACACAGACTGTAGCCAGAACACAGGAATTGTAGCCAGAACACAGGGACAGAGAGCCAGAACACAGGGACAGGGAGCCAGAACACAGGGATTGTAGCCAGAACACAGGGATTTTAGCCAGGACACAGAGACTGTAGCCAGAACACATAAGGGATGAGTAAGGTAGATTCACATTAAACAGAGCCACGCTGCTTCTAAGAGCCGTTCTGTGCATGTAAGTGTGACTAATCACATTGGAATGCAGAGAATGCTGAGAGAGCTGCAGATCTTCACTGAGATCAGGAGGTGGGTGGGACTGAACAGCTAACATCAGCTTGTCCCGCCCACCTGCCGACATCAAGATGAAAATCTGACACCTCTCTCAGCATTCTCTACATTCCAATGTGATTAGTCACACTTACAAGCACAGAGTGGCTCTTAGAAGCAGCGCGGCGCTGTTTAATGTGAATCTACTCATCACCCACAGACACTGACTGACTCAAGTATAAGCCGAGGGGGGTCTTTTTCAGTACATAAAATGTGCTGAAAAACTCGGCTTATACTCGAGTATAAACGGTAAGTCCATCTGGTTCAACCAATAAAAGGGAAAAAAAAATCCAATACCATATACACAACCCTATACCCACAGTTGATCCAGAGGAAGGCAAAAAAACCAGCAAAGCATAAACCAATTTGCTCCAGCCAGGGAAAAAAATTCCTTGATCCCCCCTAAGAGGCAATCAGATATTCCCTGGATCCCTGAACTTTACCTATAAATGTTAGTATCCAGGACATTAAGGAAAGAATCCAGGCCTTTTTAAAGGAATCTACTGGGCTGGTCAAAACCACCTCTGGAGTGAGTTTATTCCACATTTTCTCAGCTCTTACAGTGAAGAAACCTTTCTGTATTTGGAGATGAAATCTATTTTCCTCCAGACGTAAAGAGTGCCCTCTTGTCCTCTGTGATGACCTTAAAGTGAATAACTCAACGCCTGCCAAGTTCACTATATGGACCACTTATATGCTTGTACATGTTGATCATATCCCCCCTTAATCTCCTCTTCTCAAGAGAGAATAAATTCAGTTCCTCATATCTCTACTCATAGCTGAGCTCCTCCATGCCTCTTATCCATTTGGTTGCCCTTCTCTGCACTTTCTCCAGTTCCCCAATATGATTTTTGTGAACTGGTGCCCAAAACTGAACTGCATATTCCAGATGAGGTTTTACTAATGATTTGTACAGGGGGGCAAAATGATGTCTCTATCTCTGGAGTCCATACCTCTCTTAATACAAGAAAAGACTTTGCTTGCTTTGGAAACCGAACCTTGGCATTGCATGCCATTATTAAGCTTATGACCAGAACCCCCAAATCCTTCTCCACCATTGATTCCTCCAGTTGTATTCCCCCTAGTACGTATGATGCATGCAAATTCTTAGCCCCCAAGTGCATAACTTTACATTTATCAACATTAAACCTCATTTGCTACCAAGTCGCCCAATTAAATAGCACATTGAGGTCGGCTTGTACGTTGGAGACATCCTGTAAGGAAGTTATTCCACCCCATAGCTTGGTGTCATCTGCAAACACTGAAATGGTACTTTTAATCCCAGACCCGGTATCATTTATAAAGATATTAAAAAGTAAGTGTAGGTTTTATACTTGTGATAAGTAAATCAACTGGCTAAATTGTACATTTAAAAATGTTTAAATCGCTTGAACATAGGTATTCAGATAATTTGTGAACCGCCATCGCCCAGAACCCTGTATTGCATTCTCCTCCATATATTAGACCGTTCTGCATGCAAATTTGCAGGCAAAGTGGCAGTTCTCTATATTCGATCCTCACGACAGAAAATACTTCCATATTCCATAAAAATTCGACTTGCAATTACAGATAATGACTGGACTGCACATTCTTCTAGCTAGTAAAATGCAGACACAATACCAACATTTCACAGAATCCCCGGGTAAGTGGCTCTTTTTAATTTGAGCAAATATAACATTCAGCTACCTGATCCCCAGCTACTGGATATTCTGTCCACCGCCTGTTGTAATTATCTTCCAGCTACTTGGTGTCCTCATAGTGTCACATCATTCTCCCCCTTACCCAGAACTGCACCATCATTATCACTGCGGATGGGCATTAGAATGCAGCCCGATGACTTCTGGACTGATTGAAATATATAGATCCAAAAAATGCAAAGCAGTCCTTGTTTGGATTCTAGATAACCTTGGACACCCTTTGCTGAACTCCCGACGTATCATGCCACAAGATGCCAGTGCTAAATATAAGAACATATTTTGAGCAAAAATCAAAACAGCATGAAGAAAAAAAAAGAATTACAGTGCACCGTAGTAAACTGAACTCAAGAGCAGAAAAAAAAGTGTGCAAAATTTTACAGACTAACCTCAGCCTAAACATTTTAGGAACTTCTGTTAGGTCTTATTTCTGTATTTTCCTATAGCTGAAGAGGAGAAATATCCCCAATGGAAACTCTTCTCAGCTCACTTTTTTACTAGAGCTGGGAAGATCTATAACCTTTGCCTTTTTTTTATTTTTTATTGCTATTCATCAAAAAATTCCCTTACTTTCTGTGTTGTTTATGATGGTGTAGCATCAATTTCATTGGAACAGCAGGCAAAGGGAAAATGTCCCAGAAAGAAATGCAAACAGCATTAAAAACATGGCTGTTGCTACTTTTCAGTGGTGGACTCTTACCTAGTTTCCATTTTCTTAAGGTTAACCAGTTGCTGAATGCGCTATAGCCCAATGACGGCTACAGCATGGCCGGGCCGTTCTGGGAGGGCGTTATACGATGTCCTTTCTTGATCGCGTCTGTTGCAGCACGTGGGCAGCGCGCTTTGTGATCGCCTGCTGATCAGAGATGGAGGTAAAGAGACAATAAGCAGCTTTTTACCACATGATAGGCTGTAAACAGAAGCTGGGTATTGGCATTCCTTTCAAGGGGAGAGCCAATACCCAGCTTGTGTAAAAGGGACATGTACACCGATAATCAGGGCACACATTATCTGTGTCTTGAGCATCAGTGCAGTCCCAACAGTGCCTATCAGTACTGCCAATCAGTGCCCATCAGTGCTACCAGACAGTGCCCACCAGTGCTGCCAATTAGTCCCTATCAGTGCTTCCAATCAATGCCCATCAGTGCCTCCTCATCAGTGTCACCTATCAGTGCAGCCTACCAGTGCCCAACAGTACTAGTTATCAGTGCCCTTCAGTGCCACCTATCAGTGCCCATCAGTGCCTCCTCACCAGTCCACCCAACAGTGCCGCCTATCAGTGCCCTTAAGTGCTGCCAGTCAGTGTCCACCAGTGCTGCCAATTAGTCCCCATCATTGCTTCTAATCAGTGCCCAAAAGTGTCTCCTCATCAGTGTCACATATCAGTGCTGCCTATCAATGCTCTTCAGTGCCACCTATCCATGCCCATCAGTGCCTCCTCACCAGTCCACCCATCAGTGCTGCCTATCAGTGCCCATCAGTGTCACCTATCGGTGCCCATCAGTGCCTCCTATCAGTACAGCTTCATCAGTGCCCCCACATCAGTGTCTACCAGTGCCGCCGCATCAGTGCCCATCAGTGCATCCTCATCAGTGCACATCAGTGAAGGAAAAAAATCACCTGTTTGCAAAATTATATAACAAAATATGAAAACTTTTTTTTTTTTTTTTTTTTTACAAAATGTAAAGTCTTTTTTCGTTTATTCAGCAAACAATAAAAAAAACCCAGCGGTGATTAAATACCACCAAAAGAAAAGTCTAATTGTTTGAAAAAAATGATAAAAATGTCATATGGGTGCAGTGTTGCATGACCGCGCAATTGTCATTCAAAATGCAACAGCGCTGAAAGCTGAAAATTGGCCTGGGCAGGAAGGGGGTATAAGTGCCCAGTAAGCAAGTGGTTAATGTGGCTGTAAATCTCAGACATGAAATATGAAAAAAGCATATCCCTCTATAGTGTGTACTTGTCCCTCTCCAATGCTCTGAGTGTCATGTCTTTCTGCTGCCTTGTTCTTCTGTTAAAGAGAGAAAGGGAAGAGGTGCCTCCGAGTGCAGACTGTAATGCAGTTTAATAAAAACAAGTAGAAATCTAACTCACATGGCGATGATTAGAAACAGGCATGTCACAGGAAAAGTACATTGAAAAAGATGTCAGCGGGTGTAGGGGCTTCGTAAGCTGACGTTGCAGCAATCCGCCACTTGCAAAGGCTGTCCCGGCCGGCTAGATGGTATAGTGAGGGAAGGACTCAAATCGAGGGCTGGAATGCAGCGTCCACCACGGATGATGTCACTAGGCCGCAACGCGTTTGGAGCATGTGCAGCAAGAAGAACCCAAAGGATGCGTGCTCCTTTCCCAAGCTGGTATGGAAAGGACATGTGAAGGCCTTCAAAGGTCTAGTGACATCATCCGTGGTGGATGCTGCGTTCCAGCCCTTGCTTTGAGCCCTTCCCTCTGCATACCATCTAGCCAGCCGGGACAGCCTTTGCAAGTGACGGACTGTGACATGCCTGTTTCTAATCATCACCATTATATTCCTACTAGTTTTTATTAAATTGCATTACAGTCTGCACTCAGAGGTGACTGTTCCCTTTCTCTCTTTGCATATACTGGAGACTGCTTCCACTCCCCTCTACAAGGCTAGCCCTGAAACTGTGGACTCGTTTGTAGAGTTGAGCGAACACCTGGACGTTCGGGTTCGGCGGGTTAGGCCGAACTTTCCGGAAACGTTCGGGTTCGGTACCGAACGTTATCCGAACTTTACCCCGAACCCCATTGAATTCAATTGGGACCCGAACTTTTCGGCACAAAAATGACTGTAAAAAAGTCCTGGAAAGTGCTAGAGGGCTGAAAAAGGAAGAAAAATGGGAGATGTTATTAGATCTGCAATCTGTCCCTCAAAGCAGTAGTAATCTCTACCTAGTCCAGTATCAGATCGTTCTGTAATCAGATCGTTCTGTAATGCAGGATGAGATGTTGTAGATCTACAATCTGTCCCTCAAAGCAGTGGTAGTAATCTCTACCTAGTTATTATCACTGCAATCTGTCCCTCAAAGCAGTAGTAGTAATCTCTACCTAGTTATTATCACTGCAATCTGTCCCTCACAATCTGTCCCTCACAGCGCCGGCAGCATCCTCTCCCTACACTAACCTGAGAACATGTGACATGCAGCACTGTGACTCCAGCCCCATATAGAGGCTGGGTCACATGATGCACTGGCCAATCACAGCCATGCCATTAGTAGGCATGGCTGTGATGGCTTCTAGGGAAAACCAGTGAAACGCTTGTTGATTGGCTGCCCTGCAGCTATTCAACACGCGTGATAAAATAGCAGAACCCAGAACTCGAACGTTTTTCTCAAACGGGACACGGACACCCGAAAGTTCCGTACGAACCCGAACGTCACAGTTTGTGTTCACTCAACTCTACTTGCTTGGCTATCCTATGAGGAGCCATACAAAAGGACTATATTTTATATGCTTGGACTTTGGTTTTAATGTTTGAATTGGTTCCCTACTAGCGCCAGATTATTTCTGTTTTTTCTTGTCCTTCTGTTATCTGCATGAATCACTTCTGGCAGCTTTTCCTTACACCAAGAGTTAAAAAGGTGACAGGGAAGGAGGGAGCTGCAGCACTCAGCCTGTGACTCATATCCACAGCTGTGCTTGTTCTCCATGTAATGTGTGAAGGGGGGTGTGTCCCTTCCCTCCAATCAGGGCTCAGAGCTGTCGGCTCCATGAAGACGTCAGATCCCCGCCCCTTGCTGATAGAACTAAAGAGAAATCCTTTCCTCTTTGTGTTTTCAGAATGATCTGCAGAACAAATGGCTACAGATACACAGCTACAACTAATGTGGGAAGCTTTGTTTCATCTTCGTGTATCACTTTATGCTAGCCCCTTCATTGGATGCATGGAAGGGTTTACAGCCACTTTAACCACTTCAATACCATGCACTGTCCCCCCCTTCCCACCCAGAACAATTTTCAGCTTTCAGCGCTGTTGCATTTTGAATTGCAATTACGCGGTCAAGCGACACTGTACCCAAATTAAATTTTTATCATTTTTTCCCCACAAATAGAGCTTTCTTTTGGTGGTATTTGATCATCTCTACAGTTTTTATTTTTTGTGATAGAAATAAAAAAAGACCGAAAATTTTGAAAATGTTTTTTTCTTTGTTTCTGTCACAAAACTTTGTAAATAAGTACGTTTTCTCCTTCACTGATGGGTACTGATGAGGCAATACTGATTGGCACTGATGAGGCGGTACTGATAAGGTGGTACTGATGGGCACTGATGATGAGGGACTTATATGCAGCACTGATGGGCACTGATGATGAGGCACTTATATGCAGCACTGATGGGCACTGATGATGAGGCACTTATATGCAGCACTGATGGCACTGATGATGATGCACTTATATGCAACACTGATGGGCACTGATAGGCGACACTGATAAGCAGGACTAATGGGCACTGATTGGTGGCACTGATATGCCGCAATGATGGGCACTCATAGATGGCACTGGTGGGCACTCAAAGGCGACACTGATGGGCAATGATAGGTGGCACTGATGGGCACTGATAGGTGCCACTGATGGGCACTGATAGGTGCCACTGATAGGGGGCACTGGTGGGCACTGATAAGCAGCACTGATAGCACTGTTAGGGAGGCACTGGCAGGCATCACATATGGGCACAGTGCCATCCCTATAGTGCACTGTATGCCTCTTACCTGATGGACTAGGGTGGGCTCCCTGGTGGTCCCTGGGTGGCCTCCTGATGGTCTCCCTGGTGGTCCCTGAGCAGGCTTCCTGGTAGTCCTGGGTGGGGATCCTGGGGGAGCTGCACTGATTGGCTCCCCTCTACTCACATCTGCAGACACGAGTAGAGGAAAAGCCGATACATGGCTCTTCTTATTTACACTGTGATCAGCCATGATTGGCCACAGCTGATCACATGGAAAAGCACTTCCGATGGAAGCTCTTTACCAAGATCGGTAATGCGGTGTGCATACTTACCTGCTCTGTACAAAGATTTTGCCCTGATCCTCCTGTTTTCGGGTCCCCCGCCAGTGCTCCTGGCTCCTCCTCTTCAGCCAGTGGCCCCAATAGCAAACCGCTTGTTCTGGGGACACTGGTGAATGCTCGCTCCCTAGCCCCTCTCTATGTGTCCATAAGACACACAGACCCACAGCTCGGCCCCACCACCTGTTCTCTCTTCATTGGCTCACTGGCTGTGATTGACAGCAGCAGGAACCAATGGCTCCCGTTGCTGTCTCAGCCAATGAGGAATGAGAGACCCTGGAGAAGATCAAATCTTGTGCACATTGTTGAAATGAGAGGGAGCTCAGGTGTGTATTAGAGGGGGCTGGGGGGCCACTGCATGCAGAAGCTTTTTTACCTGCATGCATTGAATGCATGCAGGTAAAAAACCTTGAGCCTTTAAAATGACTTTAAGGGTTAATCCAGGTTGGGGGAGAGATCAAGTGTTTAAAGTGGTATTAAACCCTAAAACAAAGACATAACACATTGCAGCTCTCCAATTTTTATATGTGGTGGGTGGTGACTGCATTTGTTTTCTTCTTTTGGCTGTTATATGTTTATTTCCTCCTGGTGATCAAGTCAGTAACACAACTCCTGTCTCAGGTTGTCTACACTATTGGTGGAGGAGCATCGGAAACACCTTTGGACAGCAGCATTGTCAATCTGGGGGGAGGGCAGTGTTAGTAGATTTAGATGGCCTTAGCTAATCAATTAAAGCCAAACTCTATCTAACATGTTTAAGCAGTTACAACAACAGTTTTTTTTAACTCTTGAGATAAAGATTTTATGTTATTGAATAAAAGCTGACCATTGTAGGCACCCCTGTTAGTAGTCAGTGGTTTGTCTCAACCCACTAACTGTAGCTTTTGCTGGACAGATTGGTCTGTTAAAGAAAGTTGAAAAATAACAGACTCACTGTCCGGATAAACATGTGAAAAGAAAGAAAAAAAAAGGCAAAAAGGGAAAACTTATTAAATAAAAATGTAATGCTAGTAGGCTGTAGTCATCCTAAGCTAAAACTGATAGTTCTCATGTTTATTTGGTCTTCACTAAGTCTGTCAATAAAGTTTCTCTTGCTCTTCTTGCTTCTGGAGAACATCCTAGGTAATAATGTTAAGGGATCCGGGTTATGAATATTTATGTCTTCCAGGCCAACCACTATGAAGTTTATTGCCAGTGGTACATACAATATAAAAATGTGGGTGTGACCTTGTGAGCTCTGTGTTTCCCTGGGGCTCCTGCCTTAGGAAGGGTTTGTGCTGGGAGTCTGGTCCTCATAGGCCTTTGGGTTGGGGAGGGTACCAATACATTCATAAAACACCTTCGTCTGGGTTCTGAGCTCATACTGCCTTGCTGGAGGTAGTTTTCCCAGAAGGGATGGAGCCAATCCTGGGAAGGAGCACCAAGGAGGCTGGCAGAGGGTACCCAAGAAGCCATAATTTGGCTTGAACCTCACATGGAGTCTGGTATCACACCCAGGGAGTCTTCGTTGCATCTGATCTACAGTCAAAGAATCACGGGATGCTGGTCTGCCTTTAAAGTTCTTTAATCTGTTAAGGCCAAGAGCATGATTTATCTGAAGTCTGCCATGTTCTCTTGGTGCCCTGTGCCCTAACCTTCTTTCCCCGAGTTTGTTGGGTGCAAATAAACTGTAAATATTTTGATTCAAAGTGACTGGCGCAAATATGTCTACACCCCAACTATACATTGGAAACTCAATCTTAAGGTGAAATGCCGGCCTACCTAACCTCTGGGGATCCTTAATAGTCTTCATAGGGTAAGGGGGGCTAAACTAGCAGTAGTAAGATGAAGACTCCGGGGATCTGTAAGAATGGAGCCTATAGTGCCAGAATGGTGCAACTCCAGTGCACATGTGTGGAAGTTGTCTTATCACTGGTCGCTATGTGAACCGGAGGAAACTCTCATGCATGCTCAATGGCAGTGGGAGAAGCTGACACTGGCAGTTGTGGATTGCATCTGCAATATTGGGAATTCTTATGCCATCCATTTTCCCTCCACCTTAGATTAAGAGATTACATTACAATGCCCATTTAAGTACATTCCTCCTGGATGGGCATGATACTTTTTGGGTCTGATACAGTACATTTGGCTGTAAAGCTTGTGGCACCAAAGTCAAGAGTAAGTTTGAGTCTAAACAAGCATTTAGCTTGTAATTAAAGTGGAACTTTACCCATAACAACTTGATAAAAATATTGTTCTTTAGTAAGGAACATACATTCCACATTAATAATTATGCTACCAAAATTAGTGTGTGCTGTAAATTGTCTCCAGCATTTCTCCTGCTTCGTCTTGCCGGAGGCTGCCATTTTGCTGAAGCCCAGAGCCCTGAATAGCAGTAAAACTTTAGGCGGTTAGCAGATCGACCTCTACATTTTCGGCATAGTGCCAAAAAAATGGAGAGCAACTGAGCATGTGCAGAGCAGGGTGAGACCGTGTATTACTGGATTTTAAACAGTATAGGCCATAACTCCCAACTTTCAAACTTAAAAATGAGGAACACTTGAGGGAGGGAGACTTGGGGCGTGCTGCATGTGCAACGGGAAAAAGTGGGTGTGGCCGAACTTCACGGTGAGGGGGGTTTAAAGGCATGGCTAAACAAAACCCAGGCTTTGGGTATGTGCTGAAGGTACTTTGGGAAGAGAGAGGAATTGTGCTAGAAGG
>BLSH010236965.1:476236-494066 GCA_018402905.1 Glandirana rugosa | reverse complement strand
TGCCTTTTTTTATACATTTTTATATTTTTTTTATATGTTGTACAATATTTCACCGATATGGCCATTTATCTAGTCCTATTCAATTCCATTCTTTTCTGGGTTCTGCAAGTGGGCGATCTGTGTCTGGGATATGTGGCCTCCCTCCTGAGTCCCTCACCTCCGGGAGCTGCGACACGCACTGCTGGCATACCTCTCGCCACCCGATCTTTGGGCGGGTGGGCGGTGCCCCGTGCGCTGCGCGTCGACGTCATGCGACACACACCAGGCGGGGGGCATCACGCCTGCCTGGTTTGTTTGCTTTCCCATCTACAAGTGCATGGGAACCGTTTGGCGTCATGCCATCGGACGGTTCATTCGTACCAATGCTGGTGCCTCCCTTTCCCTTACCTTGCGTGAGGGACGTTGATGGCGATGGCCCCGGTGGCGCCTATTTATTACACGCGGCGATACCCAGGCACAGGGGGATGATGTCAGAGATGTGCGACGCATTTCGTGGGCATACGGCTAAGATGACAGGATAGCCGCACCCTTTCTTCAGGCAACGTCATCCCCCTGTGCCTGGGTATTGCCGCATGTCAAGCCTCATCTGAGTCGCCGGCCAGCCGTCCCACCTCTCAGAGCGGCTCTATGACAGCGAGCACCATACAGCTCCACAGCTTTCCAGCAGTACCGGCACCCAGATTGGCTACAGACGTCTGACCACTGAATTGAATTCTTGTCATGCCTGTTCTTAGCCCGCTCTTGTGAGTGTTTCTTATCCTTTTATTCCAATAAAATTGTGTCATATTACACTTAGAGGTGCCTCTCCTTTTGCTTTACCCTAGTGCGCAATATAATGTTATATAGTGTATCTTTTCTTTAAGCATTTGTTTTTAATAGGGCTGTGTCACCCTGTCTCCGCCGCACCTCATACCTGTACCTCACCTAACATAATTAATAACTTAACTTGTGCTGCTCTATAATAAAAAAGTAGTCCACAGAGGTTTAAATAAATACCATGGCATTGGCAGTCCATATTATAATTCAAGTTAAAATAAACCAAACCCATCCTTATCCTGTCCCGGCCTACATCAAAGGTGACAGGCAGCCCTATTCCCCCAGTTCCCCTCATAGAGAGACTGAGCCATTACTGTTTGTTGCCTACATAAGAAAAGCAGCAGCCAAGTAGTGTTGTGTATTTTTTATTTAACTTGTATAGCAAACTTTGCTTCGCTTTTGCTTTTATGGTCAGTACACAATTGCATGGCATGCTAAAGTAAAATGTCAGAAGGAGACCAAAAAGAACGAGAGATAAAAAATGCACCTAGCATTTTAAAAGCAAACATCTGGACACATTTTGGCTTTTATGAACAACCAGGGAAGCACGAATTGGACAAGACACTAAAAAAACTGTGTAAAAACTGTCACACAAAAATTAAATATCTAGGGAATACTACTAACTTGAGAAACCACGTTAGCCGTTTTCACTCTGAGATGCTAACACCTGTCGCCACCACCAGTGCCACTGCCACCACCTCCACCAGTGCCAAGGAAATAGACCCAGCTCAGCCAAGAATTAATGCGATACTGCCAACTTTGCCACCCAGCTCTGAAAGATGGAAGAGGATAACAAAAGCTGTGGCAGCTTTCATAGTTAAGGACCTACGGCCTTACTCTGTTGTGGACAACACCGGGTTTCGCTACCTGTTGAAGACGATAGAGCCGGGTTACAATATCCCGTCACATAGTCACTTTACAGAAAACGTTATACCTGCACTCTACCGCGAAACCAAAGCTCAGGTAATTCAGTCAATGAGCCAAGCATGTCAAGTCGCAATAACGTGTGATTCCTGGACTTCAGTCACGACGGAGTCTTTCGCTCGCTCCTTTCCTTCTCTCTCTCTCCTTTCCTTCTCTCTCTCTCCTTTCCCTCTCTTTCTCCTTGTACATCATCGACAAGAGCTTATATAATGCCACTCTAGTGTCAACTAAACAGTCCACAACACACAGTCACACTGTGTTAGTGTGTTGTTGACTGTCTGGCACTGGCAGTGGCACTGGCAACTGGAAGGTGGCGTGGCAGACTGGCAGTGGCACTGGCAAACAATCATCACGTGAACCTGGAACATATTATATTTGTTTGTTATAGCTTGCCTTTTCTAGCACTGTGGACTCTGTGGAGGCGGTGGAGGAGATGGAGAATGTTTTTTTTCTGAAGGTTGTGCAATGTGCCCCCACTGCTCCCAGTTTGAATTTTCTGACTGCCTGTGTCTGTCCATTCCAATGTCTACTATGGTTGCTTGGCTTGGCCTCAGTTACAGCCTGTAATAGGTGTAATACAGGTGTAATAATCATGGTAGAGTGCAGGACTGCAGGTAACGCTTTCTGTAAAGTGACTAAGTGACGAGATCTTATAACTCCGATCTGGCCGTCTGGCATCAACAGTGCACACTGCACAGTGCAGCACATCTGTGTTCTGTTTGACTGGCAGTGGCGATGGCAGTGGTACTGGCAGAGGGGCAGTGACAACAAACAACCATCAGTGAACCTTGAACATTTTATATTTGTTATAGCTTTTCTAGCAATGAAAATGGAGAATGGTTTCTTTTGGAAGATTGCTCCCATTTTGAACTTTCACACTGACTGACTGTCTTCTGGCTAGGGGTAAGTAACCCTCAACCATGAACCAAATAAATATACTAAACGTTTTTTTCAGACAACTGACACCCGCCAAGCCACCAGAGGAAGGAAAATCATTGAAAGAATAAATTGAAACGTAAAACCTTCATAAAATCTTTATTGGATCCCACAAATTCACACACACAAAAACAAAAAAAATCACACAGCGAGTCAGCAACCCAACTGGACTGCTTGGCGCAGTGGCCAGGCCACTGGCCTGCCCTTTCTCAGGATTCTGATTCACTGACGTGTGTTTTTTTTGAGTTTGTTTTGTGTATATCTGTGACCCCATAAGGATTTACTCAAGGTTTTAAGTTTCAATTGACAATTTATTCTGTCAAGGATTTTCCTACCTTTAATGGTGGCTTGGCTTGGCTTCAGTTACAGGTGTAATTGTGGTAGAATGCAGTGCACTCAGCACTGCAGGTAACATTTTCTGTAAAGTGACTAAGGCCCCTTTCACACTGGGGCTGGCGGGCATTAGCGGTAGATCCCCGCTAGTCTCAGCGGGGATTTAGCACTGTTATAGCGGCGCTACGGCGCCGCTATGGAGGCGGGTGTGCGGCACTTTTAACCCCCCACAAGGGGTTAAAACGGGGTTAAAGGTGCCGCACTCAGCACTACCGTGGCGGTGTGCAGCCGCTTCGGCAGCGCTTGCCATTCATTTCAATGGCAGGGGCGGTAGAGGAGCAGTAAATTACCGCTCCCCTCACCGCCCCAAAGATGCTGCTTGCAGGACTTTTTGTAACGTCCTGCTAGCACACCGCCCCAGTGTGAAAGCACTCAGGGCTTTCGCATTGGGGTGGATGGGGGGGGGGGACTTTTGAGGCGCTTTACAGACGCTATTTTTAGCTAAATAGGGTCTGTAAAATGCTCCAGTGTGAAAGTAGCCTAAGTGTGATAAGATCTTATAACGCCAATCTAGCTGAGCTGTGTCTATCACACACAACCATGTTCTGTTGAGTCTGATCACTGGTGGTGGCACCGTGGCAGTGGCAAGCAAACATCACAGTGAACCTGAAATTTGCAACCTAATGTGTGTTGTGTTACAGGTTCACTGTAATTTTTGCCAGTCAAGAAGTGCTCTGTTTTTTTGTAGAGGTGGTGGTACGACTACGTGTGTATGTGTTAACTCAAACTGTAAATTTTACAGGTTATATTTTACATTTTAAGATTTTCTTTTATGAAGAAGTAAACTGCATAGCTACTAGCTAGCACTATACAACAGTAATGTCATGTCATAGTATTTACTGTTGTAAATAAATACTGTAGGAATGTCTGGATGTCTGCTGTGGTCACTGTTTCTTCAGACTTTGCTATATGCACTCAGGGAACTGCGGTCAGTGTAATTTTTTTTAAATATTAGAGGAAAAGAAATATAGTTCTTCAATTTCAGACTGCTTGTTGATTTTTTGGATGAAAAGTTGACAACCATGGGCACTTGGGTAGTAATTGTGATGCATCGCGGAATCAAATCGAATCGTTGACCTAATAATCGTAATCAAATCAAATTGTGAGACCAGCGAAGATGCGCACGCCTACTATTTATGGGCACTATCCTCTGATGACTCACACAATTGGTCATTCATCACACGTACACTGGACTTCACACTGAAACATTCAATTTGATGGCGGGTAACATTAACACTGATTTGAATTTGCCCTTTTTTCCCTTTCTTTCTATCTGGATAGTGGTCCCAGCTAGTCCTCACTCGCTCTTCCTACCTTGCCCTATCTATGGCAGTTTCCTTCTTTGTCTCCTCTCTATTATTCCAAGTCTCACTTCTATGCCTGTAGGGACCCTGGAAGTACCAAAGCATCACTTACTGAGTTTTCCCAGGTTTCCCCTTGGTCACCAGCCCTATATCACATGTACCTACCTGTATTGCATGTATTGTAAGAAGTCACCAATTAATGAGATATTGGCACGTCTAAATAATAGAGTCTGGCAGAGCTCATGAGTGGTCCACTTTCATCTATGACAACGTTGCCAATTTTATGTATGAGTTGTACCTACCCCTTTTGATGTTATTTCCCTCTATTTTTGTGACCATGAATTATTTCATTTAAATTTGCTTAATAAAGTTTTTTTTCAGTAACTACTGCAGTAGGCTATCTCTCCATTTTTCTGGAGGTAAAGGACTACTTACCTCTGGGGTTCACCCCCCAGTTGTTGTTTTTGACGTGCATCCCTGTGTCCAAACCGAAACCCCACCCCATACGTGGTGAGTCAGTAGTTCTGTTATCTGACCCATTAGCATTTGGGTCATTTGTGCACTGCCCTTACTTCTCTGTTTTTATTTTATTTTTCATACATCACTTCTATGCCTCACTTCTGGTGCAATAGCACTAATAGGTGACAAACATTTGCCATTCAATTTTTACAGTTTTTCCTTGGTTATGATCTCATATAACCCATTCACCTATCACAGCCATGTGTTGAGTCATCTGGGATGCGTCCTTGTGGGGTGTTCGCTGTGGACCTCGCCATCTCAGCTCCCGGTGGGTGTTCCCTGTTTGGAGGGGGTGCTCATGCCCCATGATACCACATCGTCTACACAGATTCCCTGTAAGTAGTACATAGGATATCTCCCCTAGTCAGTTTCATATCTTATGACTAGATTAAATTAATTAAGAATTCATATATGTTTTTGCAGAGACACTTTTTTACACGCTTGCTCCTGACGAGTGACAAGAAGTCATGAAATGCGTTGAGCTAACAGATGCCGTGTTCCTCAACCTATCATGTATTTATTCATTCAACTTACTGTGGAGTCTGCCCTTGTATTTTAAACTATTCCAATTTATATGAATCTTTGGTATTTTATGGCCTATTACTGATCATGTTATATTTCAAATTATCAAGTATTAATGATCATGTATCCATATATGTGAAATAAATTATGATATTCAATATATTCTATTTTCTTGACTATCAGGTTTGTCCTAAATTTCATAACTTGCAGGTATCCTCGTTCCTTGAATATTTACATGATTTCTACTCCAATATGTTAATTTTAAAAATATGCGAAGCTATGGATTAGCTCATTTGATTATAATATAGAGTTTATATATAATCATTATATTAAGTATTTTGACCCATCGAGCACTTCATTTAAAGTCCCGCCCCTTTGGTTCCCCTTGATATATACCCAATAGGGATGGAGGTAGAAGGCAAGGACATTCCTCATTTAAAGTCTCATTTATTCCCTTTTTCCCCCTCCCCCTTTTTTCAGTTATTACATGTTAGTCGCCCTTAAATGTGGTTGCTTAACTTGTTTTCTTTTTTTTTCAAATTGTTTCCACCTGGTGATCCTGCTTTAGTTACACACTTCCTGCCCTAGAGTGACAATGCACTGTATTATATCTATTGTGACAGTGCGAAGCCCTGCAACTATGTAAATTAAGGTTATGAGGATAGAAATGACACCGGACTGTCAAAGACTCCCTTTGGGAAGCTCCAATAGGTGATTTGTGATCTGAGACTGTGTCTTGAAGTGATATTATAGGCAGTTTTAAAAAAAGGAAAAAAAAATGTCATACTTACCTGCTCTGTGCAGTGTTTTTTCACAGAGCAGCACTGAGCCACCTCTTTTTGGGTCCCCTACCGGCGCTCCTGGCCACTCCCTCCTGCCGAGTGCCCCCGTAGAAAGCAGCTTGCTCATTCCCGGGCCACTGCTTTGTGTGTCCATTCACACATGAAGTATGGCTCGGCCCCCACCCCTGCTCTGTCCTAATTGACTCAATGGCTGTGATTAGCGTGAGCAAATGGCACCCACTACTTTCTCAGCCAATGAGAAGGGAGAGACCTGGGAGAGCAGAGGCACAGTGCTGAAGGAAGATTGGGCTGGGGGCGACCGCTGCACACAGATGATTTTTTTTCCTTCATGCATGAAAGTTAAAAACCTTGAGACTTTACAACCACTTTAAGTTTTCTCTGCATTTGAAAGTTCTGGATCGGGATGTGGAGCTTGAAGGTCCCAAAGTGTCTTGATTGGGACAGAACCTTCAGTTCTATGTCTGGGCTTTGCTAGGTGCCGGCAGTCTGTGTGAGTGCACAGGTTGGCAGGATCCTTATAAACTACATCTGATTATAGCTCAGGACAGTTGCTGCTGTTTGGAGACAAAGCCCAGTCAGGAGACCTGGTTGTTCCCATCAGAGACTGCATACCTTATGTGGGGGACTTCTGGCCCAAAGGACTGGAAAAGTCAGGACAGCTACCCGGCCCTGGGAGACCAAGAGAGTGTCTGGGATGCCGTGACAGCTGATGCAGCCAGCACTTCCAGGGAGGCTGGAGGAAGAACAAGCAATGCCAGAGGAGGTGGGAAGGAAGCTGGAGAACCTTATTTGGAGATCAGAAGCGGGCCCTTGCAACAAGGTTCTGCGACTGAGGCTGAAATAAGCCTAAGAGACAGGTGACTTGGTATTTTTTTATTATTTGCGTTTGCTGGAGAAGAACCCCTGCACTGGCAATCCAGTTGGGTTGGACTTTCTTTTTGCCGACAAGCCCCATAACCTTTCAGACATCAACTTCTTTTACAAACACATCTACCACGAGAGCTAACATTTTCCATATCACATTATAAAGGAGCAGCATTGTTAAGAAATGTGGCTGAGGACTGAAGAACTCTTCCTCTTTTCCTCATCTCCATAAATTAGGAAGAGGTGTTCTGTAGTCTACAGAGGATATCTGGGTAGGACTGATAAGACTGCTTTAAATTTCAGTGTAAGAAATGGGGCTGCACAGGAAATTAGGAGCTCATTGGATTTATGGCAGGATCATCATCATATTTTAAAGAGACCAAGCATGGTTACATTGTATAGATGTACTGAATATTCTTATTTTTTCACAAACATACACTTTAACTAAAATGGTCATCGGTGAGTTCACTGTTTCGTTTTTAAAAGTGATCGTTGGCTGCCAATTAAGACAAAAAGGTAGTTTTACTTATTATAAATGCCAGACATTTTTTTGCCTTTTTTTTCTGTTTTTCACACATTCACAAATCTGTCGCTGCAAAGTTACCGCATACTGAATACTGTTTTTCTGTTCTTTTTTTTTTACTCCAGGAAATGCTGAATTATTGAACCATAAAGACTTTTCTTGTTATTTAAATTTGTTGATGGCTGTTAGAGAAGAAGCTGTTTTGCGACCTCTTGGCGGTAAGGAGACAAGTAATAAGGAGGTGAAAGGGAGGGCAGTACTTGACTTCAAACTGACCCCGACTAAAGATGCTGATGCAGGTATATGGCTAATTATAAGTCAAACAGATGCTAAAGGGCCCTGGAGCTCCATCTTCAAGAACTAACTGTGCAGCTAGATCGTGAAAAGATGCATCCAATGTAAATTCATACGTGAACATCAGATGCAAACTCAGTGTGTGGACACATAGCTGTTATTATTACTATTATTATCAATCAAATATTATTAATAGTAATAATAATAGCTTGACCCAATGCCAGATATTTATTTTTATGTTACATGCCTCCAGGTTAAGCTATGTATAAAGGCAGGCCCGGACTAGCCACAGGGCACATCGGCATTTTCTTGGTGGGCTGGGGCCACCAGCCCTAGGGTTGCCACATCATCCCTTCAATCCAGGACACATATCAATTGCACAGGTTCTGTGGCTGATTAATGTGGTAATTAAACTCACTTGGTGCCTTATCTGCATTAAATTAGCCTCAGGATCTGTGTAATTCATATGTGTCCTGGATTAAAGGGATGATGTGGCAAACCTAGCAGGGCCGCATGTCCTAAAAAGAGGCTAATGTGGGGTTCCCCAACCCGGTAGCGGTGCATAGCCTGTTGATGACCAAGCTGCACAGCAGGAGGTAGGCAGTTACCGCAGTCCGGACAAGGCTAACACAGACCACAGTCGCTGCTCACCTCCCGCTATGAGGCAATACCTGTGTCTCCTCTCTCGGCTCTCCCGCCCCGCCAGTGATGTCATCCTATCAGCAGAGCAGGGGGCGGTAGGAGCTGGAGATCTGCACAGACAGCGGGGGTCTTGTTAATATGATCCAGATCTGCAGTTCCTCCCGCCCCTTCTTTGCTGATAGGACGACATTGTTGGTGGGACGGGAGACCTTGGAGAGGACACACAGGCTGAATCCTGCCTCTGCCCTACCGAAGGTAGGACTGTGCAGAAGAGGCAACGAGTAAAAGGGGCACTGTAATTAGAGAAAATGGGGGCAAGACTGCAAGGGGCACTGTGATGGGGCTGTGATTGCTAGGGACACTGTGATATAAAGGGGACTGCACTATAAAGGGGCACTTTAATCATTACTCAGATGTTAGGGGTAAATAGTGTTCAAAGTATAATTTAATATACCATATTACTGCAATCCAGAATGACTTGATCTTGGGACATGCCCAAAAGCTTGTAAAAGGTCCATAGTGGTGGCATTTTAAACAGCGAGTGGAGGGACTAAGTCCCATTAGATAGGAGAGATGAGAAGATATACAGTATAGAAATGGTGATAACATTTAAGTATCCTCTAAAGCAGTGGTCTCCAAACTGTGGCCCAGGGGCCGGATGCGTCCCTTTGCTTTCTTTTATCCGGCCCGTGGGGCCTTATTTCATTCACTGACATCAAGGACGGTGCACAATTCCTATCTATGACACCAACGATGGGACACAATTCCTCCCAATATAAAAGATGGAACACTCCCTGAATAGGACTTTAAACAGCAATCACCAAAATTAATAAAATCCAATTTTATTAAACATATTTAAAACATAATCACTCACCCGAATGAAATTGTATATAAAATGCAGAAGACAACTTGCTTGAACATTATACACATTGGTGCAATGCATGAATATGAATGTGTAATCCAGAAAGGGTCCGAAGACAATCTTCGGTAACCGACGCGTTTCAGTTCCACACCTTTCGTCAGGGGTATTTAGCAGGAGAATATAAAGCAATGGCTTGTCTAATGAAAAGTAAAAAACAAAAAACAAGTATGTTGTGATATAAACACATACAGTGCATCTGAAGCAAGTCCCCATTTCATTTGAAGAGTACCTACCAAGTAAAATAGCAGATGCAATGCTCAGCCGTTGGTATATATTAAGCAGGGACAGTCAGTCACTGCCAGTGATGGTATGGTTCAGAGGTACAGCATGGCCCCCAGGCCAGACAGACAGACTCACGGAGGTTCCCCTCTAGGTGGGGGTCGCTTTAAGACATCCAGGAAATAAGTTACAACTAAAGCAGAAAAAGAGGGGGTCGAGAGATGAGAGCATGCATGAAAGCACCCCATCTCCATCACCTAATGTTTCATTCTGAAATGCACAGAGGTCAGGGCAACAAACCAGATCAGGAAGCTAGGGATGTTGGTAACAACTATAGCAACTGAATAAGTATGCCATGGTATAAACAAATAATGTATATATGGATATAGGGTCTTTACCTATATGGGAATGTTTACCCCACACAAGGATTTCAATGAAAGAACAGTTCCTTTAATGGTCCAGCATGGTGTGCCACTGATTTTGGCCTCAATTCCTCCCAATGACACCAACGTTTGGGCACAGTTCCTCCCAATGACACCAATGATGGGACCCAATGACAAAAATGATGGAGCACAGACATGCACAGAGCAACAAAAATTTGTTTAGTTTTGTTTCGTTATTTACATAAATTTGTTAAGTTAAATTTGTTTCATTTGTTTAATTTGTTTTTGGAATTTGTTTAGTTTACTTATTTTCGAATAAATTTTGAATAGTTTACGAATTTGAAAGTTTACGAATTCGAATAGTTTTCAAATTCAAATTGTTTTCGATTTGAACAGTTTTCGAATTTGAATACTTTTCCAATTTCCAAGGAGAATGGGGTGGAGTGGAAAGTGGAGGAATAGAATGGAAAAAGATAGAATACAATAGAGGGGAATACAAGAGAAAATGAAAGAATATAATGCGGTGGAGTGGAATAGAGCTGTTTTACTCTGTTGTATTCTATTCTTTTATTTCTGTTATATTCTTTTCTAGTCTATTGTTTTTTTCTGTTCTATTCCTTTGTTTTCTAGTCTATTTTGTTTTCTTTGGAAACTTGAAAACTATTCAAATTCGAGGACTTTTCGAATTTGAAAACTATTTGAATTCAAAAAGTATTCGAAAACGATTTGAAAATGATTCAAATTTGAATTTGATCTAAATTTTTTTTGTGTTATTTTGGATTCGTTTAAAGTGGTTGTCAACTCATGACAACCACTTTAAACTGCAGGTAAGCCTACAGTAAAGCTTACCTGTAGGTCCCGAAAAAAATTTCCTAAACCTGTGTGGTTTAGGAGATATTCCCTGTATCAGCATGTGCCGGTGTCATCGACACATGCGCACTGAAGAATCAGCACCTGGGATAGACCCGGGTGCCGTTTCTTCTGTTGACGTGCCGTAAATGACGGCTCCCATGCGCATGCGCGGGAGTGACATCAAGGCGGCTCCGCCAATCACAGCGCTGGAGCCCGTGCTCTGATTGAATGGAGCCACAGACCCGGAAGAAGGATGTCGCTGGTCACAGCGGTGTGCCGAGACCGCTGCAACAGCTTCGTTCCAAGGTATTTCATAATGAGCCAGTATGCGCTGCATACTAGCTCATTATGCCTTTGCTTTGCAGGGGTTTTTTTTGGGGGGGGGGGGGGCTTTATAACCACTTTAAATTTGGTACTATTGTAATTCGGAAATTCTGATACATTCGAATTTCCGAAAAAACGAAAATTTGTCCGAATTTTAATTGCGAATGAAATGAACCGCACATGTCTAATGGGGCACAAGACCTCCCAATGACACCAATGATGGGGCACAATACCTCCCTATGACACCAATGATAGGGTACTATACCTTCCAATGACACCAACAATGGGGCCCAACAACATAAATAAGGGACTACAATTCCTCTCACTGACACCAAAACTGAGACATTTTTTACTTCCACTGATGCTGGGACATTTTCTACTCCCGATGGCCACAGCCCCCCTTAAGTCTGAAAGACTTAAACTGGCTCTTTGTTTAGAAAGTTTGAAGACCCCTGCTCTAAAGGTACATAGTGGCATTGATTGTCCTCCAGGAATATTGTAGGGAATTTGTGTATCAAAGGAGTGTGTGTATTGATAAATAGGGGAAAGTTTGAGTCCATTTTTGAGTTGCATTATCATCAATGATTAGTCTATGGAAAGTACTATCGATGGCTTGTTTTTCCAGATTGGATACATGTGGAAATTTGAAAGTGAAATTGAACTTTCAGCTCCATTTTTTGTCAAAATTGCAAGACAATTGAAAATATAAAATGGTGTTTTTTTTTTTTTTTGATCTATAAGAAATTAGATTGGAGTTGCCCTAATCACACTTGTTGGAAAAACCCAATCATTTTTTACTAAATTGTCGTATTCCCTTTCCATTTTCATTTAATCTTTCAATAGCATGTATTGAAGCTGTCGATTATTACCAAATTCCAACTTCACCAGTAACTTCTGGTTGATCAAACCCATGGGTGGTTGGCTTAGATGATTACTTGCGATCACATTTGGAATTCTTAGTGGATGAAAAGTGGTAAAAATTGACTACAAATTTCCCTATGTATGGCCAGCTTTCGTCCTCACAGAGGTCTTCTGCAATTTATGTGCACCACTGATAGTACATTACCCAGAGCCATCAATATTCACTGAGGGATTAGATGCTGAGAAAATATTCTGTTATTTTGCCTTGCTGGGTGATCACAGCGGGAAAAAAATGCTGATAACGTATTCTATCTTGAAAAGGCTTTCATAAATACATAACAAAAAAGCCACTTTTCAGCAAATTTATAGTGAATTTGCAATAAGTCATCTTTATATTCCATTTGTTATGGCCTGAAGGATAATATGTATGGAGGTCAGTCATTTTTGGAACATATTGTACTAACGACAAGGACATCCTTTCAGATAAAGTACCATAAAGATGTATTTATGTTGATGAAGACACAGGATGCTGCATCAAACATAGGTATTGTTCAATTACAAACTCAATAAAAATTATAATATTTTTAAATTGTGTAATGGATGGGCAGTATTTGTTTTTTAAGGGTTATTTCTTTCGGTGTATGTAAAATGTATTACTATTATACATTCAATTTTGAGTTTTGCTGTTCTACTGTATATGTTGCCTTTGGCTGTGTCTTCTATTTATCTTTTCTACCTTAAAAAAAAATAATTTTTTTTCTATTTTGAACTGCTTAAAATCCAGCTCCAAGCAACATATATTTAAAGCCCAAGTCCAGGCTCCCCTCCCACAGAGGACCCCCACCCCACCTTGAGGCATTAGAAAAATACCCAGGGATTTGGTTTCAAGCTTTGGATAGAGCAGGGAAGGGTAAGACCCTTGGGCAAGTTTGTTCTGCAGTCTTTGCCCCTACCGAAGGAGATAGATATAAACTTGCTTGCTGTGTGACATCCATCATCTGGACAAGATATTAGAGGAATATCCCCAATTGGGAGGCAGATAAGAGTAATACTCCCAATTAGACATGCGCAATTAGTTTCGGTCCAAATGTAAATTCTGAGAAATTTTTGGTTATTAGGAGATTTATCTGAATCTCCGAATGAAAGCAAATTTAGTAGAAATTGTTGTTGGCAGGAGCCTTTGGGGAGGCCTGAGGGTTTTTTTTTCTTTATGATGGATCTACGCCAGGGGAGAGTTTTTTGATTTTTTAATAAAGGACTTGTCAAAAACTTGTGTTGTGTCTTTATTCACTTTCTACACTTTTTTGGTGAATGGTAACATAATAGCAGGTGATGAAGCCCTAAATATAAAACAGCAACGAGTAAAGGTGTCGGCGCTCAATGATGAATAATTTACACATAGTGTATCAAAAAATAGAAATAATGAAATATGTAAAGCATAAAGTCCAATGTGACAATACCCAACACCAAAAATAGGAAAGTGCTTCTAGACAAATGTATCTTTACGTGGCTTCACCACTGGTGCTCATGAGGTAGATGGCAACTGACCAGAGGTGAGTTGAGCACTCGTAGTGAAGTCACTTGAAGATACATTTGTCTAGAAGCACTTTCCTATTGTTGGTGTTGGGTATTGTCGCATTGGACTTTGTGCTTTACATTTTTCATTATTTCTAATTTTTGATACGCTATGTGTAAATTATTCATCACCTGTTCATCATAGGCTGCACAAGAGCTATGTATGTTTGACTATGATCCCACATTGTGAGCGCTAACACCTTTACTCATTGCTGTTTTTTTGATGAATGGGTAGGGTTACTTTGTACCCCATACTCATTCACACGGTGTGGGGGGGGCATGATCTGGGGGCCCCCTTGTTAAAGGGTGCTTCCAGATTCCAATAATCCCCCACCCACAGACCCCAACAACCACCTCCCAGAGTTGTGGGGAAGAGGCCCTTGTCCCCATCATCATGGGAACAAGGTGCTTTGGGGTAGGGGGGCAGAGTTTTGTTTAGTTTCAGATAGATTTGTTATGTTACTGATTTCATTTCGGAATTCATTTAGTTCAGTTTCATTTAATTGCGTTTCATTTATACATTTTCTAATGAATTTCACATTTTTGGAACAATTTGAAATTGGACCGGTAAATGATCGACCGATTCAAATTCTGTCTGAAGAATAGCTGGTTGTTAAGGAACGGGCCAGGAAGCCGACCGCAGCATCCTTAACAACCGATGAGTCATCAGCTG
The DNA here is from genome assembly GCA_018402905.1 of Glandirana rugosa. Lineage (NCBI taxonomy): Eukaryota > Metazoa > Chordata > Amphibia > Anura > Ranidae > Glandirana > Glandirana rugosa. The sequence goes on along the minus strand of BLSH010236965.1, from coordinate 479,717 downwards.
TCAGCGTGCTGAGAGCTGAAATTTAAACAAAAGGATGCCGGCAATAAAACATTCAGAAAATATAAGCGTGGGGTCCCCCAATCCAAAACCTCCAGCTTCGTTGAACGCTCACTCCAACTGCCTGCTCCACCGTCTGACATTCAATAGCTAAGGGGCGGAGTCACCCAATGACATGAGTGTGTGACCCTGACCCCTTGTGACGCCATTGACCCAGCATAACCCCGGTCAGTGGCGTCACTAGGGGACGGGGTCACCTTCTGACATCATCGGGTGACTCCACCCCTTAGCTATTTAATAAATGTCAAACAGCGGAGCAGGCAGTGGCGGGAGCGGTCGTGAGAACAGAGTTTTTTGGGGGTTTTTTTTCTTTTTTTCGTGTCTGGCAGTGCATTAGGCATTGATAGATCTCCACCTGGGCATATTTTATTTTTTAATAAAGGAATTGTCAAAAACTTGTGTTGTGTCATTATTCACTTGTTACACTTTTTTGGTGAATGGGTAGGGGTACCCCATACTCATTAACATGGGGGGGGGCTGGAATCTGGGGCCCCCCTTATTAAAGGGAGCTTCCAGATTTTGATAATTCCCCCAGCCATAGACCTCCACAACCACCACCCAGGGTTATGAGGAAGAGGCCCTTGTCTCAATCAACATGGGGACAAGGTGCTTTGGGGGTGGGGGGACAGACCTCCCCTGAACCAAAGCACCCCCTCATGTTGAGGGCCTGTGACCTGGCATACTTCGGGGGGGGTGGATGTCCCCCAGGCTCCATGCCCGAGTAAGGGTCTAGTATGGATTTTTGGTGAGACCCCACGCCGTTTTTATTTTTATTTTGCGGTTGCCCTTAAAATCCATACCAGGCCCATAGGCTGTTTTTTTTTTCAGAATTTTCTATTCCTGGCATTCTTGTTTCATGTTGGTTTTGTTTGTTGTTTTTGGTTTGAGTCATCAGTTGTTAAGGATGTGGTGTCAGGCCCGCTCCTTAACAACCAGCTATTCTTCACCCAGCATTCAAATTGGTCGATCATTTTTCGACCAATCCAAATCCGAAGCGTTTCGAAAATGTGTAATTCATTGGAAAATGAATAAACAAAACAAAATTAAATTAATTTCAACCAAATTCCTTACCATTTAATTTACATTCGGACTGAAACAAATTACACATGTCTAGTTGTCTCCATTTCTCCTCTATCCAGAGTGGAGACACTTTAACACATGAAGTGTGTTACTGGTTGGATCACCAGGAGAAAATTAAGGAAAAAATCCTAAAAAAAAAAAAAAAAGGAATCACAACTAAGGATTGATAAGCTGCAATATATTTATATATTTTTGGATTTAATACCGCTGCAAGCTAAATAATCCTTCACACCAGTTTATCTTTATTTTACAATTTTTACACGCCAAGCAGTTATGGATACATTTACATGCATAGCTATGAATGCAGTTGTTTCCTTCTGATAGCTAGAAGTCAGAAAGTCCCTGTGCTGCCATAGCAAACGATTCCTCATTTCTCTTTTTTATCCCTGTGCTTAGCACAGAAGGCAGCCTAAGACAAAGTCACTTGCAACACAACGCACAGTGGAAACAGGACAGATCGCGGTCTCTATTGTTTTATTATATCATTGCTCTGGGGTCACAAAATCCCAGGACTGGATGTGTGAATTAGGCCACAGCTTCATATTAAAAATGATTTATGCCTCTTCCTGCCTACCCATAAGGATCCGACCTTGCTGCATTTGGGACTGAAAACTCTGTCAAATCTGTAGCACATTGTTTATAAAAAAAATCTCTGGAGCACAGATGAATGAACTTTAAAGGGAGTAAGTATATTTTTTGTGTGTTACTAAGTTAGTCAGGGTGAAAAAAGACACAAGTTCATCTAGTTCAACCAATAGAGGAAAAAACAGAAAAACTATATACAGAACACTATATCAACAGTTAGGCCAGAGCAGTGCTCTACAAACTGTGTCCTGATGAGGACATTTGATTGTCTTTATCCAGCCCTTGGGGCAATATTCCTGCATCTAACACCAATGCTGGAGCACTATTCCTCCATTTGACACCAGTGATGGAGCACTATTCCTCCATTTGACACCAGTGATGGGACACTATTCCTCCATCTGACACCAATCATGGAGCACTATTCCTGCATCTGACACCAATGATGGGACACTATTCCTGCATCTGACACCAATAATGGAGCACTATTCCTCTATTTGACACCAGTGATGGTGCACTATTCCTCCCACTGACAGCAATGATGGGGCACTATTCCTCCATCTGACACCAGTGACGGGACTCTATTCCTCCATCTGACACCTGTGATGGGACACTATTCCTCCATCTGACACCAATGATGGGACACTATTCCTCCATCTGACACCAGTGATGGGACACTATTCTCCATCTGACACCAATTATGGGGACACTATTCCTCCCTCTGACACCAATGATGGGGCACTATTCCTCCATCTGACACCAGTGATGGGGCACTATTCCTCCATCTGACACCAGTGATGGGGTACTATTCCTCCATCTGACACCAGTGCTGGGGCATTATATCTCCATCTGACACCAATGATGGGGCAGTATTCCTCCATCTGACCTCAATGATGGGGCACTATTCCTCCATTTGACCCCAATGATGGGGCACTATTCCTCCATCTGACACCAATGATGGGGCACTGTTCCTCCCACTGACACCAATGATGGGGCACTATTCCTGCCACTGATACCAATGATGGGGCACTATTCCTCCCACTGATACCAATGATGGGGCACTATTCCTCCATCTGACACCAATGATGGGGCACTATTCCTCCATCTGATACCAATGATGGGGCACTATTCCTCCCACTGATACCAATGATGGGGCAGTATTCCTCCATCTGACCTCAATGATGGGGCACTATTCCTCCATCTGACCCCAATAATGGGGCACTATTCCTCCATCTGACACCAATGATAGGGCACTATTCCTCCCACTGATACCAATGATGGGACACTATTCCTCCTACTGATACCAATGATGGGGCACTATTCATCCCACTGACACCATCGATGGGGAACTATTCCTTCCACTGATACCGAGAATGGGGCCTTGTTAACTCCCACAATCAACACAAGGCTCTGTACAGAGGGAACAAAGATATTTGTTAGATAACAATAAAAATAATTAGCAAATAAGTAATATAAGTAACAGTGCATCACTAAATGGCGGACCAAATGTGGACCACATCACATTCCCATCCAGACCGCCGCAGTACCTCCATTTAGCAGCATTTTCTTCCCCCTGCTGTCGCTCTGTAATCTTCACAGAGCCGACAGTGGGAGGTCGGACGGTTCTGGATGTAGGGTGAGCTCAATCCAGACATGCTGCGCCTCCCTCCCGGAATGTGTCTGGCTTCTAACCTCCCTCCGCGTCGTACAGACCTAACTCGAGTGGGATGTAGGTCTTGGCAGGCTGGAGGGTGACAGCCGA
>BLSH010236965.1:460101-476226 GCA_018402905.1 Glandirana rugosa | reverse complement strand
AGACAATGAGGGAGGGGGCAAAGTTACAGGGAGTGAGGACCCTAGTATGAAAGGCTGAGAAGAAGCTGAGGAATGTGTGTGCTGAGGACAATGATAGGGGGGGCTAAGGACATCGAAATGGAATTGCTGAGGACTGTGATGTGGTGAGCTGAGGACATCAAAGTGGGGGGGAGGCTGAGTGGACTGTGATGTATGGGGGCTGAGGACATTAAAGTGGGGGGAGCTGTGGACAGTAATGTGGAGGGGGGGCTGGGGACATTAAAGTGGGGGCTGAGGACTGTAATGTGGGGGGACTGAGGACATTATATTGGGGAGGCTGAGGACTGTGATGTAGGGGGCTGAGAAATGTAATGTGGGGGGCAATGAGGACAGTAATGTCAAGGGGGCTGAGGATAGTAATGTGGGGTGGCTGAGGACTGTAAAGTGGGGGATACGGGGCACTGAGGACAGTCATGTGGGGGAATAATGTAAATTGGGGCAGAGGACAGTACTGTCTGGGGGTTGGTGTCAAGTAAGTGTAAGAACATTACTGTGAAAGGGGTGGAGGAGGGGTGATGTAAAGGGTTACCTGAGCACTCTCATCAAGAGGGAGGGGACTCTGATGTACATTGGGAACTGAGGACGCTGATGTAAGAATGGGTTCACATCTGTGCATGTGCATTAGGTGCACTCGTCGTGGGTAGGTCAGCCCGCAAGAAACACGGAGAAAGAGGTCCTAGACCTTTTTTTCTAAATTAGCACCGCACCAAGCCGCATTGTGCCGCAGCAACATGTGGTCTGGCACAAAGGAAAAGGCGCCATGGGTACCGACACGATATTCAGATCCCTGAATCCCTGAAATTTTGCTGACCGGACCTCAGTGAATTTTAATTCAATACCCCTGGTGTATATTATTAGCACTGATCGCTGTATTGGTGTCACTGGTGATGTCAGTGGCAGTTAGTAAGTCCCCCCCCCAGCATCAGTTAGTGTCAGATTGCTCGCTGCACTATCGTAGTCCCATTATAAATCACTGATCACCGTCATTACTTGTATAAAAAAAAAAATTATAAAAATGTCCAATATATCCCATAGTTTGTAGACGCTACAAACTTTCACACAAACCAATATCAAGATATAACATCAATATTGTCTTATTGGGATTTTTTTATATCAAAAACATATAGCAGAATTCATTTTGGCCTAAACATATGAAGAAATTAGATTTTTATTACATTTTTTATTGAATATGTTTCATAGCAGAAAGTAAAAAAATTATTTTTTATCTCAAATTTTTCGATCTTTTTCATTTATATCGTAGAAAAATATAAAAAACCCAGTGGTGATCAAATAACTCCAAAAGAAAGCTCTATTTTTATGAAAACAATTATATAAATGTTGTTTGGGTACATCATTACATGACAGCGCAATTACCAGTCACAGTAGCTTACTGCTAAATGGCTAAATGTGTTTTTTTTTTCCCAGTACCCTAAAAAAAAAAATTGATCCTGTTCCTTTTAAAGCATGAATAACAGCACAGTGTTTGTGATGTGTAATTTGTAATTTCTATAGTCTAAAACACCTGGTTGATCCTGCTTGGTGCTGCCCTCCCCTCTGTAAACTGACAACGTTTATCATGGCTGCTGATCCATGATACTGTGGTCAGTTTACGTGCCTCCGTCAGCCTGCTCCCGCTCCCCCTCCCTCCCTGTCAGTGCTGATCTGCTCCCCACCCCTCCCCTCCTGCTGCTCTAATACTAAGTACTGCTAAAATAACTTTTTAAAGCTTTATAAAAAATATGCAGCTTCATCCCTTATTTCAGAGAGCCACTTGGCGCTCACGTGACCATCCGCCACTCTCCTCCTCGCCTCCCTTCCTAAGCCCCTCCTCCTGTAGTTCTCAGATTGGGGGAGAAGAGCAGCAGGTGGTCACATGAGCACAGAGTGGTGCTCTGTGAAATAAGGGATGACGCTGCATATTTTTTATAAAGCCATACGCTGGAGCACATAACTTAACCTAACACATGGGATTCTAGGAATAAGACAAAGTGACTTTACAGCCACTTAAAGCTTCTTGCAAGCTACTGTACACTTTGTACAGCACAGACCAGAGAAAGGGAGGGAGAAGCAGCACAAGGAGCCATTAGGGTGTGCTGCAGTACAAGGAGTATGCTGATAGGAGGAGGGATCAGAGTGACAAAGAAATGAGCTAATCTGAGTGTTGCTTCTTCATTTCACTTCTTTTAGTCATAAGGAAGGGGTGGGGAAGATCGCCGTAGGTGAAAGTAAAATAGCAGCAGAAAAAACATGTTTCACAGGGCTGTGTTGTGTGGTAGAGCTTTGTGAAGTTCTCTTATATACACTATATTACCAAAAGGTATTATCTATTGGCTATCTAATAGGGTCTATTATCCCTGTGTAATGGCTACAATACCTGTGTACGGGCTTCCAGTCCCCTGTGTAATGGCTACAATACCTGTGTAATGGCTCCCTGTCCCCTGTGTAATGCCTAGAATAACTGAGTTCTGGCTAGACTACCTGTGCAATGGCTACAATACCTGCGTAATGGCTCCCTGTCCCCTGTGTAATGGCTACAATACCTGTGTAATGGATCCCTGTTCCCTGTGTAATGGATACAATACCTGTGTAATGCTCCCTGTCCCCTGTGTAATGACAACAATACCTTTGTAATGGCTCCCTGCCCCTGTGTAATGGCTATAATACCCGTGTAATGGCTCCCTGTCTTTGTGTAATGGCTACAATACCTGTGCAATGGCTCCCTGTCCCTGTATAATGGCTACAATATCTGTGTATTGGCTCCCTGTCCCCTGTGTAATGGCTACAATACCTGTGTAATGTTTCCCTGTCCCTGTGTAATGACTACAATACCCTTGTAATGGCTCCCTGTTCCCTGTGTAATGGCTACAATACCTGTGTAATGGTTCCCTGTCCCCTGTGTAATGACAACAATACCTTTGTAATGGCTCCCTGTCCCTGTGTAATGGCTACAATACCCGTGTAATGGCTCCCTGTCTTTGTGTAATGGCTACAATACCTGTGCAATGGCTCCCTGTCCCTGTATAATGGCTACAATACCTGTGTACTGGCTCCCTGTCCCCTGTGTAATAGCTACAAAACCTGTGTATTGGCTATAATACCTGTGTAATGGCTACAATACCTCTGTAATGGCTCCCTGTCCCCTGTGTAATGGCTGAGTCCCTGTCTTCTGTGTAATGGCTGCAATACCTGTGTAATGGCTCCCTGTCCCTATCTAATGGCTACAATAACTGTGTAATGGCTCCCTGTCCCCTGTGTAACGGCTATGTCCCTGTCCCCTGTGTAATGGCTGCAATATCTGTGTAATGGCTCCCTGTCCCTATGTAATGGCTACAATACCTGTGTTCTGGCTATAATATCTGTGTTCTGGCTACAATACCTGTGTAATGGCTAAAATACCTGTGTAATGGCTGAGTCCCTGTCCCCTGTGTAATGGCTAGAATACCTTTGTTCTGGCTACAATACCTGTGTAATGGCTACAATACCTATGTAATGGCTCCCTGTCCCTGTGTAATGGCTACAATACCGGTGCAATGGCTATAATATTTGTGCAATGGCTACAATACCTGTGTAATGGCTCCCTGTTCCCTGTGTAATGGCTACAATACCTGTACAATGGCTATAATATCTGTGCAATGGCTACACTACCTGTGTAATGGCTCCCTGTCCCCTGTGTAATAGCTACAATACCTGTGTATTGGCTATAATACATGTGTAATGGCTACAATACCTCTGTAATGGCTCCCTGTCCCCTGTGTAATGGCTGAGTCCCTGTCTTCTGTGTAATGGCTGCAATACCTGTGTAATGGCTCCCTGCCCCTATTTAATGGCTACAATACCTGTGTAATGGCTCCCTGTCCCCTGTGTAATGGCTGAGTGCCTGTCCCCTGTGTAATGGCTGCAATACCTGTGTAATGGCTCCCTGTCCCTATGTAATGGCTACAATACCTGTGTTCTGGCTATAATATCTGTGTTTTGGCTACAATACCTGTGTAATGGCTAACATACCTGTGTAATGGCTGAGTCCCTGTCCCCTGTGTAATGGCTGGAATACCTGTGTTCTGGCTACAATACCTGTGTAATGGCTACAATACCTGTGTACTGGCTCCCTTTCCCCGTGTAATGGCTACAATACCTGTGCAATGGCTATTATAACTGTGCAATGGCTACAATACCTGTGTAATGGCTCCCTGTCCCCTGTGTAATGGCTACACTACGTGTACAATGGCTATAATATCTGTGTAATGGCTATAATACCTGTTTAATGGCTCTAATTGCTCCCTGTCCCCTGTGTAATGGCTACAATACCTGTATAATGGCGACAATACCTGTGTAATGACTAAGACCCTGTCCCCTGTGTAATGGCTGATTCCCTATCCCCTGTGTAATGGCTACAATACCTGTGTTCTGGCTACAATACCTGTGTAATGGCTGCAATACCTGTGTAATGGATACAATACCTGTGTAATGGCTCCCTGTCCCCTGTGTAATGGCTACAATGCCTGTGTAATGGCTACAGTACCTGTGTAATGGCTTCCTGTCCCCTGTGTAATGGCCCCTGTGTAATGGCTACAATACCTGTGTTCTGGCTACAATACCTGTGTAATGGCTACAATACCTGTGTAATGGCTGAGTCCCTATCCCCTGTGTAATGGCTACAATACCTGTGTTCTGGCTACAATACCTGTGTTCTGGCTACAATACCTGTGTAATGGCTCCCTGTCCCCTGTGTAATGGCTACAATGCCTGTGTACTGGCTACAGTACCTGTGTAATGGCTTCCTGTCTCCTGTGTAATGGCCCCTGTGTAATGGCTACAATACCTGTGTTCTGGCTACAATACCTGTGTTCTGGCTACAATACCTGTGTAATGGCTCCCTGTCCCCTGTGTAATGGCTACAATGCCTGTGTAATGGCTACAGTACCTGTGTAATGGCTTCCTGTCTCCTGTGTAATGGCCCCTGTGTAATGGCTACAATACCTGTATTCTGGCTACAATACCTGTGTAATGGCTACAATACCTGTGTAATGGCTGAGTCCCTATCCCCTGTGTAATGGCTACAATACCTGTGTTCTGGCTATAATACCTGTGTAATGGCTACAATACCTGTGTAATGGCTCCCTGTCCCCTGTGTAATGGCTACAATGCCTGTGTGATGGCTACAGTACCTGTGTAATGGCTCCCTGTCCCCTGTGTAATGGCGCCTGTGTAATGGCTACAATACCTGTGTTCTGGCTACAATACCTGTGTAATGGCTAAAATACCTGTGTAATGGCTGAGTCCCTATCCCCTGTGTAATGGCTACAATACCTGTGTTCTGACCACAATACCTGTGTAATGGCTACAATACCTGTGTAATGGCTCCCTGTCCCCTGTGTAATGGCTACAATGCCTGTGTGATGTCTACAGTACCTGTGTAATGGCTCCTTGTCCCCTGTGTAATGGCCCCTGTGTAATGGCTACAATACCTGTGTTCTGGCTACAATACCTGTGTAATGGCTACAATACCTGTGTAATGGCAGAGTCCCTGTCTCCTGTGTAATTGCTAGAATACCTGTGTTCTGGCTAGAATACCTGTGTAATGGCTAGAATACCTGTGTAATGTCTCCCTGTCCCCTGTATAATGGCTACAATGCCTGTGTAATGGGCTGAGTCCCTGTCCCCTGTGTAGTGGCTACAATACCTGTGTTCTGGCTACAATACCTGTGTAATGGCTCCCTGTCCCCTGTGTAATGGCTGCAATATCCGTGTAATGGCTTCCTTTTCCTGTGTAATGGCTACAATACCTGTGTAATGGTTCCCTGTCCCTGTATAATGGCTACAATACCTGTGTACTGGCTCCCTGTCCCTTGTGTAATGGCTACAATACCTGTGTTTTGGCTAGAATACCTGTGTAATGGCTACAATACCTGTGTACTGGCTCCCTGTCCCTGTATAATGGCTACAATACCTGTGCAATGGCTACAATACCTGTGCAATGGCTATAATATCTGTGCAATGGCTACAATACCTGTGTAATGGCTCCCTGTCCCCTGTGCAATGGCTACAATACCTGTGCAATGGCTATATCTGTGTAATGGCTATAATACCTGTTTAATGGCTCCCTGTCCCCTGTGTAATGGCTACAATACCTGTGTAATGGCGACAATACCTGCGTAATGGCTGAGACCCTGCCCCCTGTGTACTGGCTACAATACCTGTGTTCTGGCTAAAATACCTGTGTAATGGCTACCATACCTATGTAATGGCTCCCTGTCTCCTGTGTAATGGCTACAATGCCTGTGTAATGGCTACAACCTGTGTAATGGCTCCCTGTCCCCTGTGTAATGGCCGCTGTGTAATGGCTACAATAACTGTGTTCTGGCTACAATACCTGTGTAATCGCTACAATACCTGTGTAATGGCTGAGTCCCTGCCCCCTGTGTAATGGCTACAATACCTGCGTAATGGCTCCCTGTCCCTTGTGTAATGGCTACAATACCCGTGTAATGGCTCCCTGTCCCTGTGTAATGGCTACAATACCTGTGTAATGGCTCCCTGTCCCTGTATAATGGCTACAATACCTGTGTACTGGCTCCCTGTCCCCTGTGTAATGGCTACAATACCTGTGTTTTGGCTAGAATACCTGTGTAAAGGCTACAATACCTGTGTAATTGCTCCCTGTCCCCTGTGTAATGGCTGAGTCCCTGTCCCCTGTGTAATGGCTACAATACCTGTGTAATGGCTCCCTGTCCCCTGTGTAATGGCTACAATACCTGTGTAATGGCTCCCTGTCCCCTGTGTACTGGCTACAATACCTGTGTAATGGCACCCTGCCCCCTGTGTAATGGTTGCAATACCTGTGTAATGGCTCCCTGTCCCTATGTAATGGCTACAATACCTGTGTTCTGGCTACAATATCTGTGTTCTGGCTACAATACCTGTGTAATGGCTAAAATACCTGTGTAATATCTGAGTCCCTGCCACCTGTGTAATGGCTACAATATTTGTGTAATGGCTATAATATCTGTGCAATGGCTACAATACCTGTGTAATGGCTGAGTCCCTGTCCCCTGTGTAATGGCTACAATACCTGTGTAATGGTGACAATACCTGTGTAATGGCTGAGACCCTGTCCCCTGTGTAACGGCTGAGTCCCTATACCCTGTGTAATGGCTACAATGCCTGTGTTATGGCTACAATACCTGTGTAATGGCTGCAATACCTGTGTAATGACTACAATACCTGTGTAATGGCTCCTTGTCCCCTGTGTAATGGCTACAATACCTGTGTTCTGGCTACAATACCTGTTTACTGGCTACAATACCTGTGTAATGGCTCCCTGCCCCCTGTGTAATGGCTACAATGCCTGTGTAATGGCTACAGTACCTGTGTAATGGCTTCCCGTCCCCTGTGTAATGGCTAGAACACTTGTGTTCTGGCTAGAATACCTATGTTCTGGCTACAATACCTGTGTAATGGCTGAGTCCCTGTCCCCTGTGTAATGGCTAGAATACCTGTGTTCTGGCTACAATACCTTTGTAATGGCTCCCTGTCCCTTTTGTAATGGCTACAATACCTGTGTAATGGCTCCCTGTCCCCTGTGTAATGGCTACAATACCTGTGTAATGGCTACAAGACCTGTGTAATGGCTCCCTGTCCCTGTGTCATGGCTACAATACCTATGTACTAGCTGCATACTCTGTTACTGGCTGCAATATACCTCACCTGTGATGCTGAGCTGTATACTCCTGACACAATATATGGAATACAGGGGACGGAGTGGGTAGATTCTATAAGGGGTGGGGCTTATGAGAAGTGGGAGGGGTCAAAAAGTATGGGCCGGGCCTGGCTCCCCCCCATCCTAAAAATTCACCTGCCGCCACTGCATTAAAGTTAATGTGCGTGTAAAGGCAGATGTCCCAATACTTTTGGTAATAACGTGTATAATTCCTCTTTGTATTTAGCTGCTTGCTTAGAATTTAGCTTTAACAGAGCTTTACAACCCGCATATATTTTCAGCTGGAAAAGCCACATTCCAAAAATGAATACATTGTGGGTGGGTTGAGGTAGGTGGGAGAAAGCTAGGAATCAAGGTTGCTGGCTTCTATTTGTATATCAAAGCACTTTATGCTAGAACATATGATGAGCACAATAAGTGGAAGTTTTATTTGAACGGTATATATATATATATATATATCGTATATACATACACACAGGTACACATTACAATAATAACTCAGCTTATGTACTCACTAAGCAAAACAATATATAATATGTAAATCCTAAAATCTATAAACACCTATTGAACATTTTACTTGTTCTTTAAACTTTTAAAGTGTCAAAACATTGTTCAGGGTGGAAAAATGATTAATTGTCTGTCATGTACTGTTAAAAGAAGACATACGAGTCTTAAGAAAGAGAGTGGGCTTATAAATTAAACATTTCTACAACCTCCCTGACTATTACATGATTCATCAAGTTTCTTACATAACTCTGAGGGCTAGCACATACTTCTTTGGTAATGATAATGATATGTTGTGCTGAACATTCCTATTCCGAAAGAATAGATGATAATACTGTACTTGGAGAAGATCTGAACTCCTCGTTAAAGCGATGCTTGATTTCACTTTCATCTGTTTTTCATTGTCATTGGGATAAAACTTAGGGATTTCGCTGATCAATACACTCTGAGTAATTCCTTGTTGGTAAATAAAGGTTAATCCTTCTCTGAAGACTTCTGAAAGACAATGCATATCGGGTCCTGAAGGGCTAGCCAAGAAGTATTTCACTTCTGCTTCCTTTCATGAGGTCAGATTTTAGGGGTTTTTATAAACTCTTTAGCCACAATTTCGGATATAGAATTACAATGAGACAAGGGAGAGCACCCTTGAATGCAAGGGTGGAGGTGTTTCAAATTTAGGACCTTGTTGCTTGATATCCAACCAATGAGTTGGTTTCATTTTTGTAGATGAAGCAAGCCCAAAAAAGCCTGTTTTTTAAGAAAATGCAGATCAGGTCCTAAAGGGTGAGCCATGAAATGTTTCACTTCTGCTCCCTTTCATGAGGTCAGAGGTCATGAGGTCAGATTTTAGGAAATTTAGGACCTTGTTGCTTGATATCCAACCAATGGGTTGGTTTCATTTTTGTAGATGAAGCAAGCCCAAAAAAGCCTGTTTTTTTAAGACAATGCAGATCAGGTCCTAAAGGGTGAGCCATGAAATGTTTCACTTCTGCTCCCTTTCATGAGGTCAGATTTTAGGGGGTTTGTAAACTCTTTATCCACAATTTTAGATAAAGAATTACACAGAGACAAGGAGAGCACCCTTGAATGCAATGGATTGGTCTTATTTTTGGAGATGTAGCAGGCTAATTTTCTATTGCATCTCAATGGGCAACTGTAAGTGGCCACAGTGTGTCCAGGAAATATTATGCAGGCTCTACACAAAGTAAGTTCATCTATGTGCATGCAGCCTAATAAAGCCATATGATCAGCACTGACATGATGACCACATGGCTTTGTTAAATGCCTCACCTCCGTAGGTGAAAACTGGTAATTTTGCAGTAAAATGGATTGTTGCCTTAATCAGTTATCTTATTCCTACTTTCAATATAAGCTCAACTCCTATTATTCTATCTTCACAGGTTCCTTCTTGTGAACTTGGATAAGGATGCTGAGCACTCATAAAATTAATAGCCATCTCTTTTACTTTGTAGAAGGTGTAAGAAGAATAAAGCCTAGTGCAAACTACTGACAGCTCTGGTCAGAGCCCCTGATGTTAGTACAGTGATTTCCCCTGCTGTGCTATTGTGTTCTGACAGGGGGACAGCGATCGGCTGAGAGCACTGATCGGGAGCCAGTTGGCTGCTGGTTTTCCGGCATGCTCATCTGGCAGAAGCCAACCGAAAGGCCGGCTTCTGTCGGACCTGCTGCCATACACATGGGCCGCATGTCGGACGGTTTTTGATGTGCGCCCAACATTTGGCCTGTTGGCTTAAGAGTGCCACCAAAGGTTTAGAAGTCAACATAAGTAGAAAACAAATCAAGAAGCCAACACATTGAGGAACTATAAGGTTTCTTCATCATCTGGAGAATTGACTTCTTTATTTCAAAAGCATGCTTCAGAAGTGGGTTGGAAGAAGAGGTTTATAGCCCCTAAAACCTGTTGGCTTGTCTTTGTTATCTTTGAATTACAATCTTATTCCCTTAAGCCTCGTACACACGGGACGACGATCGTACGTACGATCGTCGCAAATTGTATGTTGCATAATGTAACTTGCATACTGACTGCACTACACGATCGTACGACTGCAAAAAGACCGTTCAGGTGCATGTAATTAGCATCCGGCCGTTCCTGACTTTGGAGCATGCGTGTTTTGCACAATACAACTTGTTGTACCAACTGTTCTGTACACACGATACAACGGTCGTATGAGCGCTTGTTGGTACGACCAATTTTTCTAGTTTGCTCATACAACTCCCTTGTACAACCGCCGTATGTTCGGCTGTTCTAATCGCGCATACAAATGTCGTCCCGTGTGTACGAGGCTTTACAGTTTACAGCGCCCACCTGATGCACCTTTAGGACCCCTTTGTGTTCAAGGGCTGCCTAGATTCATAGTGCTACACAGTTTGACCTTACCTGCGCAATGAGGAACTAAACCAATTTCGGATCCATCAATTCATAACTACATTGTCCAGTCTTTTATCTTTGAGACAGGTTCTCTTTAAAATTCTATTGAACATTTAGTTTAAGCAGCTAAATCTATATTCTTTAGAAAGCAGACACAGTCTGGGCAGAAAATCCCATCCCCTGCCAGCATGCTGTAGAATAGGTCTCTTGCTCTCTGTGTGGAAGCAGTTGTCCCTCTGCAGAAGTCTGACATGACCCCTGCTGAAGCAGACCTAGAGCTTTGCAATGTGTGATGCTAATGCTCCCATCTGATTGGTGAGTTCTTTCTCCAACTTTCAGAAAATATATAATATTTCGGGGGATTAAAGAAATCCTAAGGCCAAAATGGGCCTTTTAACATGTGTGCAAAAAATGAAGAAATGGCTCTGGCAGCATTGGGAAATAGGTATAAAGCACTGAAGCTCTTTTCATTTGTCTTACATTTAACTTCACCAGTAATTGCATTTTTCTATGTTTACGTAATGGTAACATGATTTGGCTTAATGTGAGTTAGCAGATACAGTATTTCCGACAAAACATTTTGAACTTTTATCAATTTATAATATCTATGCAGTGAATCTCTGAATCTCAGAATCACATTTGCTACTAATTTGTACCTTTTTAAAAAGCTATCATTTAAATCAAATTTTGACTGAGTCATAATGAGGGCTTAATGGCAAAGGAGATGCAGACTTCATTTAAATCTGACCTTATCAAAGGCTTCCAGAGCAGCAAAATCAATTTCAGAAAAGCATATTAAATCTTTGACGCAAAAAAAACAAAAAAAACAAGATCAGGTCTCGCATGTAAAAGTTTAAGTAAAAGGTAGCAAGGGTGTTGTCACTTACAACCATTGAGAAGGAAGGATCTTATTTGTTACTGTGGTCAACAGAGAGAGCCATCACATCCAGCTCTAGACATCAAGTATCCAGTCTTTGGATAGCTATATGTGACCAACTATTAACTGCTTCCCTGCTGCACATCCATAAAAAGCAACTGCACACTGATGATGTCAATCGTCCAAGCAGGTTGTTTAACGCACTGACAGTCCCCGTCTGTAGCCACACCCAATGACACGTTTCACCCAGATTGGGCTTAATCATACGCTCTGAAGCACTCCCGAAGGCAATACCTTACACCTCTAGTTAGAAAGGCTGAATAGGGATTAGAACAGCATTCTACATATCCTGTAACAGTGTTTGCTTGCTGCAATTTAAAAAAAGTAGGTAATGGATTGTGGTCTACTGTATTATCAACAATAACAATATTATCAACAGGGGTTCCTTGAGCCATGACTAATTGATCTCCCATCTGATGACACTTGTCAATTCCATTGCTGTTTGGTAAAGAGGTTGAATATCACGACCCCAATGATCTCTTTACAGTAGCATTCTGACCACCACTGTCAGGGGCATTTTTCTATAGACCTCTGATGGACTCATCATATTTGGAGTGCCTGAGGTCTCTCTTGGGTATATAGAATGAGAAATGTTCTTTTAAAACATGAGTTAAGGCTTAATGTAAGCTGTAGCCCACTGCAGTGAGCACCAGATGGTGCCAGAACAGTTGTCTGTTGAATATTACCAGGGTTCCATGGAACTCTAGGGTTCCTCCAGAGGTTGCAAGGCGTTCCTTGAGCAATGTACAATTTCTGCCTTTGAGATAAATTCCCACTTACACCAGTGAACTTTTTAACTGTTCGTAAGGGGTTAATTCTTCCCACTGACCATCACACAATGGGGATTGATTTATCAAAACTAGAGCACTCAGAATATGGGGTAGCTGTGCGGAGTAGCCAATCAGCTTCTAACTTCAGCTTGTTCAATTAAGTTTTGACCTGGAACCTGGAAGCTGATTGGTTTTAGTAAATACCCCCCCAATGTATTAAGAGTTGTAGATATAGCGGTTTTTAGAAGGGGTTCCTTGATACCAGAAATGTATTTTATGACTTCCTCAGTGTTGAAAAGGTTGAGGAAGGCTTGTTAACGGTGTGGCTTTATTAGTATTTTTGCCAGATATTCAATATACTGCTTGATGCAGCAAGCATTTCTACTGGCATTTGTCCAAATGCCAAGCACACAACATATTTCAGAGCAATACACAAGCTTTACATATCGGTCCTGGATGAAAAGTGGTTATAGCTGCATTTGCAGTCATGATCCTGGTGTCATTTTCTTTAGTCGACAGTTGGCTTTCAGGCAGAACTGATGGAGTGGCTCTACAGCTTCCCAATCACTCTTACGGGGCTCAGAAGTCCCCAGGACAGCTGTCATCTTCCAGCTTCCTCCGGATATGGTCATGGTCCAGTAAGAGACAGTCCCTCTCCAGACCCGATCCCTGTAGTGCAGTTCTGCAAAGTCCATCCAGGCCCTCAGCCAAGACACCTCTGATGCCTCAAAAACAGCGGCACAGTCCATGGGTTACCCAAGACCAACAGTCACTCAGACTCTGGAACCCTCCTGATGAAAAGGAACCCAGCCCTCCAGTACTTCACACTATTTATCACCACTCCAGCTTCCTTCTGGACACTCCTCCTCAGGGATTGTGTTAGGAAAAGGAACAATTTCTGGCCAAGCCCTGGCATTTCCGCGGTGGTGCGCACATTTGTGCGCGTTCGCGCGCTCCCGTGCGCGCTAGCGCGCGCCTGTGTGCGCCCGCGTGCACGCGCACGCACCGGAAACGGCGCCAAATGGGCCTATTTAAACCTGGAGACTCCTGAGAACAAGTGCTGCTCGCTCTACAGCGTTCCCGACCTGTAAGCCTTGGCTCCTGATACCTGTTCCCGTGTTGTTCTGCCTCCTGTTGACCCGGCTTGTCCTGACCTGCTGTCTGCTACCTGCACCGACCCCGGCTACCCACGACCATCCGATTGTCTGCTCCTTTGTACCTCTGCTGCCCGCCCGTTAACGAACCTTGCTTGGACTCTGACTACTCTTTTGCCTGATCCTTTGTGCCTGCCTGCCTGTTGCCGACCCAGCCTGTACGACCATGCTTCTACCTGCACGTCTCCTGGAGCCTCACTACACCATCGGTGACCCTCCAGCCCTCGTGCCATCCCGCACTCTTGGGCCTCTGTCTCCACTACCAGGGGTCCTTGAATCGGGTGCGCAAGAGCGGTTGTTCCCTGCACAAGACAGACTCCACCGTCAGGTACGTGACAGATTGGAGCAGCCATGACTGAGTCTGCGCAGGGAACCCGCTCCGCCATGGATGACTTGTGTACATCTTGCCAGCCTGACCCAAGCCGTTAAGAATTTACAGGAAGGATACACCCCGTTGGAAGAACGGGTACAGGAACTTTCTGCCCCGACCTCCGGTGCTCCTGTGGCCCGTACCATCATGGCCCTGCCGTCGGAACCCAAGGTCCCGCTGCCGGACAAATTCTCCGGGGACCGACGCAAGTTCCGGGTCTTTCGGAGTGCGTGCGATCTATACCTGGGCCTGCAGCAACGCACGTTCTCCCTGGAAAGCACGAAGGTCGGATTTATAATTTCTCTGCTTCAAGGTGAGCCCCAGACATGGGCCCTCCGACTATGGGAGCAAAATGCCCCCGAAGTGGCTACCGCTGCAACCTTCTTCCAAGCCATGGCACAGCTGTACGAAGACCCCCACTTGGCTGCCACCGCAGAAGCTACTCTGCACAACCTCCAGCAGGGCCGCCGCCCAGTGGAGGACTATGCTGCCGAATTTCGGCGCTGGAGCTCGGACACGGCCTGGGGCAGTGCGGCTCTCCTGTTTCAGTTCCGTATGGGACTCTCGGAACCTTTAAAGGATGAGCTGGCGCGAGTGGGGATCCCTAAGACACTGGAGGAGCTGATCACCCTGGCCATCTCCATCGACCGGCGCCTCAGGGAGCGACGCGCCGAAAGGTCTTCCGGGCAATCTCGCCCTACCTGGATGCTTCCCCGGGTTCCCAGCTACCCGATACCGCCTTCCTTTCACCCCGCATCCTCCTCCTCCTCTCCGCAGGATGTCGCAGAGCCGATGCAGATCGGACTACTTCGGCCGTCTCTCAGTCCTGAGGAAAGACAGCGCCGAGAACCCGGCCACATGGTCAGGACCTGCCCCGCAAAGCGCGGTAAGTGCTTGACCACTGTCTCCAATGACCTGACCAGGGCTCTTGCTCATCTCACCCTTTCCCTGTCTTTGCAGCTTCCCGGAGGGACTACTACGGTGTCAGCAATCCTTGACTCTGGGGCGTGTAGTTGTTTTATCGATTTGGATTTTGCTACACAACATCATGTTCCCCTGCAACCCAAGGCACATCCGCTGGTGATCCGCTTGGCCGACGGGTCGCCCATCAAATCCGGGACTGTCACGCATGAGACGGTCCCCCTTCTCTCCTATACAAGGGATGGTCACCAGGAACGTTTGCGGCTGGATGTCATCACATCTCCTCTCTGCCCCATCATCCTGGGACTACCTTGGTTCCAGGCACACAACCCCAGCGTTGACTGGACCACCGGAGTCGTCCACTTCCAGTCACTTTACTGCCAGCACAACTGCCTGGGTCCCAGGGATGGAACTGTCCCTTCTCTTCTCAGCCTGGAAACCGATGCTGAACCCGACATCCGGACTCTCCTTCCGCAGGCTTACCATTCGTTTTTGGATGTCTTTAGCAAGAAGGGGGCAGACAAGCTCCCGCCGCATAGGCCCTATGACTGTCCTATCAACCTGCTACCCGGGGCTGAAGTTCCTTTTGGGAGGATTTACCCTCTCTCTGAGCCTGAGCTAGTGGCTCTGAAGTCATACCTGGATGAGAACATTGAGAAGGGGTTTATCAGACCATCCACGTCGCCGGCTGGAGCCGGTATCTTTTTTGTGGAGAAGAAGGATCACTCACTCCGGCCGTGCGTAGACTACAGAGAGCTCAACCGGGTAACAATTAAAAACCGATACCCGCTACCCTTGGTTCCGGAACTTTTTCAGTGGTTGGGATCGGCAACCATCTTCACAAAACTCGACCTACGTGGGGCGTACAACCTCATCCGTATTAGAGAGGGAGACGAGTGGAAGACCGCTTTCCGCACTCATTTTGGGCATTACGAGTATTTAGTGATGCCCTTCGGCCTTTGTAATGCCCCAGCAACATTCCAGCATTTTCTGGGCTTGCAATGTCAGGCCCAAGCGAGTTGTGATGAGCCTTGTGTAGTAACTGTTTTACGACCTTACAACGACCCCGTAATGTTTCCGGCTTCCCGTAGTGATTTATGAGCATTACGGGTTTTACTCACGCCTTTCGCCAGAAGGTGAGCAGAGGGAGAGATTATGCCTACTCCAACATGCGGGGTGCATCCAGCTCAAAACACTTCTACCAACGGCTAGGGTTGGTGACTTTTTCAAGGCCTTGGTTCCCATCGCCCATAGCCAAAAATTAACAATGGGCCAACTCGAGAGACATCAGATGCGTGCCGGCCTCACTCACTAGGAAGAAGAG
>BLSH010236965.1:371532-384743 GCA_018402905.1 Glandirana rugosa | reverse complement strand
CTTTTCTTCAAGCCAAAACCGAACACTTTAGCGGCACACGGCAACTTTTTTTTCAAGGGGGAACACTGTGGGCTCTGGTGTAAAGGGGAACTCTGATGTAAGGGAGCTTCTGCTCACCAAACCTCCCATTTACATCAGATTTCCCAGCATCCCCCCTTAAATTAGGGTCCTTAAAGCCCCCTTGACATCAGAGTCCACAGGGCACCCCTTACATCTGAGTCCCCCTTACCTTAGTGTACACACTGGCTTGGAGGCAGGAGAGAAAAGGAAGGGAGGAGACTCCAATCACAGACAGTGGATGATGAGCTCACTCACCCAAGAATGGAGGCTCAGGCATTGTCACCTTTTATCCACAATGTATATGAGCTGAGTTGCTGAGATTCAAACTCCCAGCCCACACATCCCTTTCCTGAGGCACAGGACGCCGGGGATTGGAGTGTGGGTGGGTAGGGTGAGGGGTAGGGGTAGGAGGTGGAGGAGCAGATCAAGCCCTCTCTACTCACCTGTGGTACTTGGTTACTTGGGGAGCCACAGTCCATTCTGAATATTGTGTCCGGGTTTCAGATGGTCTGAAACCTGGACACAAGGTTCAAAACTCGGACTGTCCGGGTGAATCCTGGACAGGTGGCAACCCTAGGTCCCACGCATTATCTTTAAAGGACTTTTTATTAGAAGGTTATCTGATCTGTTTACAAGAGAAAAACCACACAGAGTACAAAAAAGTACATTAACCATTCGTCACTAATCTACAGCGCTAAAAATACCTGGCATTCATTCAAAGTTCCCCTGTTCCTTTTTAATGTAGTGCGGCCCATCAATATGTTTTTGTGCTCATTATGAGATAAAAGCATAGCACATTTGCTGCAGAGTGCACAGGTTTCTGCAGCTGTAAAATAAATACATTAAACAATTTATATTTACAGTGTATGAGGAAATGACATGTGGCATTATATTAATGTACCAAACAAATCACAAGAATAAACATGACTTTTTTTCTGCTTCTCCCAAAAATAGCCAACGGTTAAGTTTGTGGCTCACCTTCTCCCTCTAATGGTTTTATTGAAGTATCTGAATTTTATATTATGTTCTATGTTGCCGTTGCAAACAGGAGGGGAAAGAAAAACCAAAAAAATGAAGTTTTTCCTGCCTCCTTTGGACTCACACTATATTGTAAAAAGTATTGGGACGCCTGCCTTTTCACACACAGGAACTTTAATGGCATCCCAGTCTTAGTCCGCAGGGTTCAATATTGAGTTGGCCCACCCTTTGCAGCTATAGCAGCTTCAACTCTTCTGGGAAGGCTGTCCACAAGGTTTTGGAGTTAAGAGCATCAAATGAGTTCAACACATTTCAGGGGAAAGGCCTCCCTCTTCCTCAGGGCTTAAGCAGTGGATGTTGTCAAAATGCTAGGAATTGATAAAGACTGTGAAATCTTAAAATGTAACTCCACTTTTGTTGAGAAAAAAATATTCCCCCCTGGGTGATCTATGTACATTGCAATGATTATAACAACGTTTGTTGCAGATTCCTACCTTTTTTTATTCTGAAGAAATCCCTCTGTGTTTTTTGTGCTTCTGTTCTGAGTGGGTCTAATGGGAGTGGTTTCATAATTAACAGTCATGTGTGCAGCAGCTGGACATTAATGATGAAAGCTGCAGGCCTGTATCCCTTTAGATGTGTTCCTATTAAAAGTATCTCTCCAAAAATGACATTTTTGTTGCAGGGGATGCCTGAAATCTGGCTTGTATCTTAGGCAGACTTCTGGGAAAATTGGTGAGCCAATCACACAAGCAGGAAATTATGTTTCTGGGGAGTGGTCAGTACACATTCTGTGTACAGAACAGCCCCAGGTAGCCATATTGCAATGCATTCTCAGAAAATTACATCGGCTGCAGATTGAAAAGGAATTTTTACTAGCATTCAATTACAATATGACTTGTGTCGCAATTATATGAGCTATATTATTTTTTCTTTATTTGTTATTTTTTTCCCCCCACGAAAGTGGAGTTACCCTTTAAGTACGGAGTATGTCTTCCTTCAAAGGGGCTGATATTTAATGAAGTGTAGGTGGACCTTGTTCTGTTCCTGTGCTGTTTCTCTCTGATTGAGACAAAATGCGTGCTCAGTAGATAGTAAATCCTGGAGTGGGTATTGAGCAGTGCTTGGTAAAAAAGTTCATATAACTCAGATGTTTTTTAAAAACAGGTATTGGTTAAGAGCATCAAATACATTCAACATGTTTCAAGGGAAAGGCCTCACCCTTCCTCATGGCTTGCACAGTGCATGTTATCAGAATCACAATGAGATGCAATAGGAGATCTGCACTATTTTGTCAAAAGTATTGGGACGCCTGCCTTTACACGCACATGAACTTTAATGGCATTCCAGTCTTAGTCCATATGGTTCAATATTGAGTTGGTCCACCCTTTGCAGCTATAACAGCTTCAACTCTTCTGGGAAGGCTGTCCACAAGGGTTAGGAGTGTGTCTATGGGAATGTTTGGCCATTCTTCCAGAAGAGCATATTTGAAAGGTCAGGCACTGATGTTGGACAAGAATGCCTGGCTCGCAGTCTCTACTCTAATTCATCCCAAAGGTGTTATATCAGGTTGAGATCAGGACTGTGCTGGCCAGTCAAGTTCCTCCACCTCAAACTCTCTCATCCATGTCTTTATGGACCTTGCTTTGTGCAGTGGTGCGCAGTCATGTTGGAACAGGGAGGGGCCATCCCCAAACTGTTCCCACAAAGTTGGGAGCATAAAATTGCCCAAAATGTCTTGCTGACGCTTTAAAAGTTCCCTTCACTGGAACTAAGAGACCAAGTCCAACCCCTGAAAAACAACCCCACACCATAACCCCCCCTCCACCAAATGATTTGGACCAGTGCACAATGCAAGGTCCATAAAGACACGGATGAGCGAGTTTGGGGTGGAGGAACTTGACTGGCCCGCACCTCAACCCAATAAAACATCTTTGGAATGATTAAAGCGGAGACTGCGAGCCAGGCCTTCTCATCCAACATCAGTGCCTGACTTTACAAATGCACTTCTGGAAGACTGGTAAAACATTCCCATAGACACACTCCTAAGCCATGTGGACAGCTTTCTCAGAACAGCTG
Organism: Glandirana rugosa; assembly: GCA_018402905.1. Lineage (NCBI taxonomy): Eukaryota > Metazoa > Chordata > Amphibia > Anura > Ranidae > Glandirana > Glandirana rugosa. The sequence goes on along the minus strand of BLSH010236965.1, from coordinate 381,626 downwards.
CAGCTGCTATAGCTGCAAATGGTGGGCCAACTCAAAATGGAAGCATATGTACTAAGACTGGGATGCCATTAAAGTACATGTGTGTGTAAAGGCAGGTGTCCCAATACTTTTGACAATATAGAATAGTCCTTCTATTGCATCTCATTGTGATTCTGATAACATCCACTGCTCAAGCCATGACGAAGGGTGAGGCTTTTCCCCTAAAAAACGTTGAATGTATTTGATGCTCTTAACCAATACATGTTTTAAAAAGACCTCCGAGTGATATGAACTTTTTTACCAAGCGTTCTTCAATACCAACTCCAGGATTTACTATCTATTGAGCATGAGCGGTCATTTTTTCTCAGTCAGGGAGAAACACCATAAGAACAGAATAAGGTCCACCTACAGTAAAGTTTCATTAGATATCAGCCCCTTTGAAGGAAGACACACTCCGTTCTTAAGATTTCACAGTTTCTATCAATTCCTAACATACATCTCCTATTGCATCTCATTGTGATTTTGATAACATCCACTGCTCAAGCCCTGAAGAAGGGTGAGGACTTTTCCCTGAAATGTGTTGGATGTATTTGATGCGCTTAACCAAGATAAAATTGAATATTGTCCGTGATACTTTTATTATTTGCACTAACATAAAATTTTTCAGGACAAACTTTCGGGGTATCTCCCCTTCTTCAAGGTCCAAGCAGCACTGAATAAAAACAGTTTTAGCCAAATGTTTAAAAAAGAGAGAAAAAAAGAAAAAACTTTCACAACCGGACCACAATATTGAAAACCTCAATGTTTTAGTTCTTAAAGGGGATTTCAGAACCACACAGTAAAGGAAAACGTTTGAACTAAGAATGATTCTTCTTTTTGACACAAAAAATAATGGCTTAAACTTGGATATAGGTTTTTCCCCTCATTATTCTAAAGTTTTACGACCCCTCTGTGACTGTCACCCCCCTCCCCTCCCCAGTCTATTACTCTGCCTGTCTTATCTCACTATCTCTGCAGCTAGTTTCATTACCATGGCCGTATACATTGATTTGTATTTGTTTGTTTTTCCTTTCTCCTTTCTCTCAGAGGTTTTTTCCTTTTTTTTCTCTCTTTTTTAGCATTTGGCTAAAACTGTTTTTATTCAGCACTGCTTGGACCTTGAAGAAGGGGAGATACCCCGAAAGCTTGTCCTGAAAAATTTTATGTTAGTGCAAATAAAAAAGTACTCAATTTTCTCTAGCACAATTGCACTAATACGGCTACAATTACCTCAATGCTCTTAACCAATAAACATTTCAAAAATAGCTCTAAGTAATATGAACTTCTGTACTAGGTGCTCATCAATACCCACTTCCGGGTTTACCATCTACTGAGCACATGTTTTGTCTCGATCAGAGAGAAGCAGCTTGTGATGGACTCCAGATGCCCTGACTGGGTATCTTCGCCAAGAAGCTGTTTCCCAAACTCTGGAAGACAAGACCAGTGAATTTGGCTATAGTTACCCCAAGAACTAGGCAACACCAGTTTTGGAGTAAACAGAATACAAACTCTACATTTGAACAAGAATACAGACTTTTATGCACTTGCCAATGACTTTCCCCTCTCCTGATCATATTACCCTAACAATACAACTTGTAAACAGGAATATAATTACAACAACCGACATATACTGTAAACATTACATTAATTTGCCACCTGGATGACTCAGAGGTCCCATTCCAGGTCAGACTTGCTGACTCTTAGCTCACAAACTACAATACACATTATCATAAATATAAACACAGAACACCTTCAGACAATGGCAGGAACTCCCAGTAGCAGACTGTCCAGCTCCTACATTGAAGACCATTGAATCCACATCCAAGCAATGCTTTGATTAATCAGGGATTGCAGGCGGCATGGCAACAGTCTACAAAGCTAATACAATGTTCCATCATTCTAATATAGTGGAATTAATTTATCATAGATTTCTTGAGGTATATTGTTGAAAAATAATAGTGTCCCATTGGAAGTAATCCAAACCACATTCTTAGTGTTTATTAAAGCGGTTGTCTACTTTTACTTTTACTTACAGGTAAGTCTATAATAAGGCTTACCTGTAGGTAAAATGAATATCCCCTCAACCTGTGTGGTTTAGGAGATATTCCCTCTCCAAGATGCTGCGGCGTTACGGCGCATGCGCCGTGTATGTCACAGCGCATGCGCCGTGTATGTTCCAGCAAAGGCCCGGCAATAGGGCCGGACCTTGCCTGGAAGATGGGTCCCACGCGCATGCGTGGGAATGATGTCTCGCGGCTCTGGCCAGTCACAGCTCCGGAGCCGCGTACCTGGAAGCAAGATCTGAGGGAAGATGTCCACTCCCACAGAGCGGACCGAGCAGCCCGGTCGGATCTTCGTTTCAAGGTAAGTATTTCATAATGACCTAGTATGTGGTGCATACTAGCTCATTATGCTATTGTCTTGCAGGCTTTAATTTTTTTTTTAAATGGGTAGACAACAGCTTTAAGTAGTTGTCCATTATTTACTCGGTCACCCTGTGCCCCTAATAGACACAGTGACTTACACATAAGAGGGCATGGGGAGCTGAAACAAAGGTTTCCCTTAATTAACCAGGGCCCATAGTCAGTAGGCAAGAGGCTAGCATTCAGTCCCCTCCAAAAGCTTCTGTCCCGGGTGAGTCTATCACACAGATTAGGAACAGAACAAGGTCCACCCACACTATACCTTCATTACGTACCACCCCTTTTGAAGGGGGATGCTTCCACTGTATTTCCATCAGAACCAAGTCTCTTTTCTACTGGTTCAGCTCTATCACACACACATGCATAAGGTGTCTAAAGGTCTAACAGATTTTGTTGCCTACCGCAACTGGGTTCTCTAGTACTTACTCCTGAAATGTATTGCAAAGGAGACCCTGGGTGCAAAAGGCAACATAACTGGTATGTTCAGACATTTATATGCACCATAGTACCCGGCTGGTATTAAAAGTCTGGAGCTAGTTTCCTCTGCGTATTATTCTTAGTATATCCCTAGCAAAACAATTTGCTTCAGAGAAATTCATTTTCCTCTCTGGGGAGCAGAGGAGAGAGAGATCCACCACTTTTTTTTTTTAATTAAAAAGGTATCGCTTTACAAATCCTTTAGGTATTATTTTAATTGCACATATGTCTATAGGAATGGAGACATCCTACGAAATGAAGGGAGTTTTTGGATGCTAGGATTGCGTGCCTGTCATGTAATAAGGATGTTTTGTAATGCTAATGTGATTCAACTCTGTGACTTTCGGGCATCACAGATATAAAATTAAGTGAACGGATTAGCCTCTTAAAGTGCGGACAATGAGTATTTTCAATCAGAAAACCACTATTGTGTTCCAGGCAATGCTGAAACTGTGCTAAAGTCACAACCTGTTACAGACCAGGGCAGGTCATACTGAATATATGATGAGAAAATGCCATCACAGTTGTTTCTTTCCACTTCTCAGGTAGGTCCTGTGTTATATGCACCGTCAGCCATACTTTTATGACCTCTAACAGGTTGGGTGAATAACATTGGTTATGGTTATCTTGTTACAATGGCATCTGAGAGCTGGGGAGATATATTAGGCAGTCCGTGAACATGTTGTCCCTGAAGTTGATGTATTGAAAGCAGAAAAAATGTACATCACAATCTGTTGTGTATGGAGCAGTGGGGGCTGGTGCTCCATTGGTCGGGGGTGGTAGATGGACTTGACCCCCCCATCACTCCAGCCTGCATCCCCACCCCCCCGTCGCCAGCTCACTCACCCTGTGCTGGCAGGCAGTGGTGGTTGCTTTTTCCCTCCCTCAGTCTCCGTGTCCTGAGCTTCCCTTGGTGGTGGTGGCTTACTGGCTTTCTCCCTCCCCCAGTCTCCTCCGTGTCCCGGGCTTCCCTTGCGTCTCCTCCTCCTTCCTTTCTCGGCCATACGTCTTTTCCTCCAATAGGGAGGCTTCTCCTTTTGGCCAATCGGGAAGTAGGTCTCCCAAATGGGTATTGTTACACAACTGGGTGGGCTCGGAGTGCAGTGCTCTGCGCCCCGAGCCCACCCCTTTTGAAGACTATAAGAGCCTCTGGCTCTAATAACGTGCTTCAAAAAAAGAAACGCCCCTCCCCTATTGGAATCCTTGGTCCAGGGCCCTGTATGTAGATCAAGGAGACGGATGCATGGATAGGGAGGGCGGTGCCCATACACCCCTAATGGACAGACCAGCATTGGTATGGGGCCACGTAGCCATAGAACAATTGGGTGCCCATGCTGACCTGTGTCCACAGCCAAAATCGCCTACAATGGCCACCATGAGCATCAGACCTAGACCATGGAGAGATAGCACATGTATGCAGTATGAGAAGAAGGCAAGCTGGTGGAGGCAGTGCAATGCTTTGGGTAATGTTTGCTGGGAAACCTTCGGTCCTGCCATTCATGTGGATGTTGCTTTGACATGTACCACCTACCTAAACATTGTTGCTGACCAAGTACACCCCTTGACGGAAAGGGTATTCCTTGGTGGCAGTGGCCTCTTTCAGCAGGATAATGCGCCTTGTCACAATACAAAAATGGTTTAAGAATGGTCTGAGGAACACAACAATGAGTTTGAGGTGTTGACTTGCTTGCCAAATTCTCCAGTTTTCAATTTATCGAGCATTTTTTAGCATGCTGTTAGGAAAAGACTGTGCTAAGGGTTAATGTCATTTGATTGTGGTTTCCTCTATTCCCTGGATGAGCAGCTCTATTTAAACTTCCTGCTTCCTGTAGCAAATGCTGTCCATTCTACAGCGTTCCAGTGTGTTCCCGTGACCTGTTTGCTAAAGACTTCCTGTATCTGTGACCCGGCTTGCCCGACCTTGATTGAACTCTGCCTGTACTGACCCTCTGCCTGTTTACGATCACGTTTCTGCCTGACCCCCTTGTACCGCATCAGCCAGCCTGTTAATGACCCTGACTGCACCTGATGACCCGTTTGCCTACTCCCTTGCACCGCACCAGCTAGCCTGTTAACGACCCGGCCTGCACCTGATGACCCGTTTGCCTGCTCCCTTGTACTGCACCAGCCAGCCTGTTGCCGACCCGGCCTGCATCACCACTCTTCTGTCTGCACGAGCTCCTGGAGGATCCTCACAACACCACCGGCATCCGCACCAGCCCCCGTGCCCCCCTGTGCTCCGGAATCTCCTGTCTGTTCTACCAGGGGTTCCCGAACCAGGGTCGTAAGAGAGGTTGCCCTCTGCACAATCAGACTCCATCACCAGGTGCGTGACACATGCGCAGGAAAAACATGTCTGATGCATGGAAGCCCCTCCTCCCAACTTACAGGACTTAAAGGATCTACTACTGACGGTTTGGTGCCAGATACCACAGCATACCTTCAGAGGTCTAGTGGCATTCATACCTCGATTGGTTAGGGCTGTTTTGGTGGCAAAAGTGGAATCTGCTCACTAATGGCATGGCTGTGATTGGCCAGCGCTTCATGTGACCCAGCCTCTATATGAGGCTGGAGTCACAGTGCTGCATGTCACATGCTCTTGGGTTAGTGTAGGGAGAGGATGCTGCCGGCGTTTTTGTGAGGGACAGATTGCAGACATTTTAACATCTGATCCTGCATCCTGAGATTACTACTACTGTTGCTCTGAGGGACAGATTGCAGAAATTTGAGATTTGACATACTGCTGCTTTGAGTGACAAATTGCAGATCAAACTCTGCATAACACAATGATCACTACGAACGTACACAACGATCAGATTGTGGAGTAATTTGAGATTTCACATACTGCTGCTTTGAGCGATCTGACTGCACTAGGTAGAGGCTTCTGCTTAGAGGGACAGATTATTGTTCAAAAATCATCTCCTAGTTCTAAAGGGAGAGGTCCTAGCTGCAGCTGTAAGTGACACATTATTGTTCAAAAATCATCTCCTAGTTTATTTGATTTGAATTTATTTTCCCTATCCCCATTTTTTTGTAGGGCACTTGCCCTACTCTTACCCCAATTTTATTTCCTTTTGCAGCCCTCTAGCACTTGCCAGGACTTTGTTACAGCCATTTTTGTGCCTAAAAGTTTGGGTCCCCATTGGGGTCCAGGATAACGTTCGGGCAACGTTCGGTGCCGAACCCTCACTTTTTCCCAAAGTTCGTTCGGGCCCGCAGAACCCGAACGTCCAGGTGTTCGCTCAACTCTACTGATTATGTGGTAAGGGACTGGAATCGGCCCCTTCCTCCGATCTGTGAACAATTGAGTCTCATAGACTCGGTGATCACAGAGCGTGCCATGCACGACCCGCAGGGATGTGCTGACAGCGCATGCTCAGGAGGATGTCCATGGACGCCCTCCCGACAATTCAGGTCCGTGCTGTAGCTGTCTTTCGGCTATAGCACGAGTGGGAAGGGGGTAAGGCAAATATGAATAATTCACTAGGAAGACTAAGAATTTAACCAAGTGATTCCTTGTATCAACAATTTTTCTCTACCAAGTGTCTTTAGAAATTCTAAGGACCTCCAACATAGTGAACCACAATACTGTCGATGAACAACTGTTACTATTACTTTAAATTATTACTAATATAAAGGATTTCTCTTTATTTTATTGTATTTCTGTTTGCTTTATTTGTTCTATTTTTTATTTTCTTTTTCTATATTTCATAGTAGATCTTCTATACAGTTTAATTGGTTATATTATCATTTAAATGCAAATTACACATTCATGCTTCCACTACAAATAATAACTTGGTAATAGTTACGTATTTACATATATGTGATTAAAACAGCATGATATTAGGTACAAAGACATAATATCAATGCAGTAAAAGGAAACATTGGTAGTGGGTTAGATACAAGCTTTGTAAATCTATTCCTTTCTGTTTCTGTTTGTTGCTTGTAAATTGTTTCAATAAAAATATTTGAAAAAATTATCCTATAGAATCACTTTAAAATGTAATACCACTTTAAATGCAGAAAATAAAAATCAGGTCTCCTTCTCTGCCAGACAGGCCTCTGCTGTGTAGCAGAGCTGTGCAAATCTCAGAGTTGGATTGACAAAAATACAAATCATTTGACAAGGAAAATAACTCCCTTCTATGTACTTCATCTTTGCATGTGATGGTTTGCCGGGAGTTCAGCTTTAATTCAGGGTTGGATTAAGGTCTTTAATAGGAAAGAAATCACTTCTGACTGCTGTAATTATATGAGCATTGACAGCCATGTATAAAACATAGAAAATCTGGCTTTATATGTGCATGAATACAAATGAGCAAATGAAAAAAAAAAAAAATTCAAAAGCAGGAAAAAAAAAAAGACTTAAATTATTGCCATTTGTGCAGCTTTAAATTTTCAATGACTTTTGTAGCTTTCTCAGCCTTTTAAAAGCCCTCCACATTCTAGGACACTTTGTGTAGCCGCAGGCTCTGTTCCAGAAACAGCTCACGCTAACTTAAGAACTGAGGCAGTATATCTTTGGTGTGCAGAGTTATTTAGGCCCCAGGCCAGCTTAACTTAATTAAGAGGCAAAAGAGTAATCAAAGCACTTTTAGTAAAAAGCCATAGGGGATGCAGGTTTTGGTCCATGTGTTTATTTTTACAGATGTTCTCAAATTTTGTGTTTACAACAGGAGTGTTGAGTGGGCCATGGCTGGAACTACTGAAAAGCCTTGATATGCAAGGACACTGGTACATATTGCAAAACCCCTCTGGGTTTAAGGGAAGCATCCTTGTATGTAGACAGGTGCAGTCCGTACTCCCCACTGCAGGTGGCGCTCGATTAAAGCAGCAATGCAGACAGGGAAGGAAATTGTGGAGATCTTGGTTCACAGGGAGACAGCTCTCCTATTGGACGCTGGTGCCCCATGTGACTCCATCATCCATTTCGGGTCCGGCAAAGTCTACTTAAGACTCCGGCTTCTGGGTTTTGCACACTTTATGTGAGTGTTTAGCATAAGGACAGGATCCGTGTTGGGCAAGGATAGTGCTTAGTGGTAGGGAAAGGTTCCTGGGGAGTAGGGACAGTGCAGGGACTATGTCTACCGTTCAAGAAGCCTCCCTTTTGTGTGTAGACAGGCAAGGCTTCATTCTGCTTCCCATTGCAGATGCTGTAGGCATCTTCAAGTCTTTAGAACACCATCACAGTTCGTAAGTGACTCCGGAGGGGTGTGCCTACCCGCCCGGCCTGAATTAGTTGTGTTGAACCTTTCTACAGTATAAATCTTAGACAGGACAATTTGGTTTGTTGCAGGCTGGTTGGTAAGTAGAGCTTGGAATTTTTCTGTTTTTGTTTGACATGCATCGCCCTTCCATGTGCTCCTTGCTGTTAAGGCCAGTTATGGGATGGAGCCGTTGTACTGTTGGTATTTGGTGGGGGCTCACTGGACACCTTTGCTGACTTGGACTCTGTGCTTACCACACCACGCTGCACCTTGCTCACAACTTTATTAAAGGGGATTTCCATAAAGTGAAAAAGACTGTGTAAAGTGAAATTTATTTTCATAAATGTGGACCAACATTGGAATTCCAATCTCAGAATCAATGACAATCATCAATGACAATCATACTTTAAGTGCAGACAAAGGTCCAGGAGTTACAGGAACACTCAGAGAGCTTAGCATAGTACAACTCTTGCTCAGAACCTGTTTTGGGTGTGAATGTAAGCTTCACTGAATGTTGGCTTCTGAAAATTTGCTTGGTTGGTTTTGGCATTGGAACACTGCTGCGAATACAAGGGCTGTAGAAAGTAATGCAAAATTGGGTATATGTTTATTAACTTACATGGGTTGTTTAAATTTTACATGTTGGCAGAGTAACTCTTCATCTTCTTTTCATTGCAGGTAAATAATGGATTCCAAGCAGAAGCAATTTGCCAATATTGAGTTCTTGACGAAGGAGGAGTGCAGGCTTTTTGACAGCCACAGAAAGATACAGAATGTTTATGGTGATAACACAATTGACAAGAGAAATGTCATTGGTGACTCTTGTCAATGGTGACTTTGTAAATATTCTGTAGCCTTCTGTGGATGTTGGATAGCCTGCAACCCCCCGCCCCTTTTGTCAATCACTCAGTGAAAGAGAGGAAGTATCCCTGGTGCTGCACATCCACGGTGTCCTGGGATGGTTATGGGAGAGACAACCTCAGCCTGGAATCCCAAAATGATCTCCATGACTAAGCTCTGGGGGGCAGAATGAAACACATTAGGGACATGGCCTGGTTTGGAGCCCAGGCTGAGGTTGTAGCTCTCATTACCATCACAACGTGGATGTGCGGCACCAGGGATCCTTCCTCTCCTCCTTCTAGTGGCTATAGGAGCTGGGATGAACACTATCCATGCTGGTACTCCTGCAGTGAATGCATCTTCACCCACATTACTCCCCATAGTGATCAAGGCTGAGCGCGACACTAACAAATCGTGGGTCACAGTCAATCACTCAATTACCGCAGGTTGTTTCTGCTTGGGATCCATTATTTACCTGCAATTAAAAAAAGAAGAGTTACTACAGATGAAGAGTTACTCTACAGACATGTGTAGTTTAAATGACTTTGGAAGTTAATAAAAAGTTATGCCCACTTTTCCATTACCTTTGGTACAGCCCTCGTATCTTTAACCACATGGGTTTTAGATTAAACCATATGAATATATCATAAACCCTCTTACAGTGTGTTTTCCTAGCTTGGCATTTACTAGTCTTCAGCTCTGTGGTAAACATGTAGGGTTCAGTTAGGTGTCATATGATTGACTGGAAATTGGTTCCCCCTCTGTTTGTTCTGCTCTGGCTTACCCCTCACCTATTGTTGATGATCGTGTTAAAGCTGGGTCTTCCCATCCCATATCTCATGCCTGCATTGAAGCATATTTACCATCATTGTCTTTATGGTCTTAGGTTTGCCATGCTCGTAGAAGGGGTAGTCCACCATGTTCTTAAATCATCAAGCATCTCTTTTTTGTTTAAAGCAATGTATTTTCATTCTTGATACCCGCTGTATCCTGTTAGTGTGTCGGTGTGCCTTAGTTGTTGTTCTTGTATTGACCTCATTGCTGATCCTGCTTCTTCCAACCTCACTTGCCCTGCCCTCAGAGTGATCCCTGACTCTTTCATTCTGCTTTTGATGTTTAGTTCTTGATA
>BLSH010236965.1:337016-356228 GCA_018402905.1 Glandirana rugosa | reverse complement strand
CAGAAGAGATGTGCACTGATTCCCGGTTTCATTTAAAGTGATACACACATTTTGCAGAACAGTGATATGGGTACTCCGGGCTTATTTATACTTTTTTGACACAGTTTGAAGATGATTTTAGAACAGTTCTATGGCCTCTAATGTTAATTAATACTTTTCTGACCCATTTTGAAGATGATCTCCATTTTTGCATTTTTTATGTTTTTATTTTTTTTTTAATATTTAAAGTTATTTCCCTGTCCCCATTTCTTTGTAGGGCACTTGTCCCACCCTTACCCACATTTTCCTTCCTTTTGCAGACCTCTAGGACCTTCCTGGGCTTTTTTACAGCATTTTTAGGATTTTTCATTAAAATTACCAGAACCCCGGACCCGAACCCGGACTATTTTTGAAAAGTCCGGGTCCGTGTCCCGGACACCCCAAAGTTCGGTACGGACCCGAACTTTACAGTCCGGGTTCGCTCAACTCTACCCATAAGACAACATGAAAGAAGTTTGTTTGAAATCTTTGCAAATGTATTAAAAATAAAAATGAAAAATCCCATGTTCATAAGTTTTCACAGCCTATGCCATGACACTTACAATTGAGCTCAGGTGCATCCTATTTCCACTGATCATCCTTGAGAAGTTTCTACACCTTGATATGAGTCCACCTGTGGTAAATTCGGTTGATTGGACGTGATTTGGAAAGGCACACACCTGTCTATATAAGGTCTCACAGTTATCGGTGCATGTCAGAGCACAAACCAAGGCATGAAGTCCAAGGAATTGTCTGTAAACCTCAGAGACAGGATTGTATTGAGGCACAGATCTGAGGAAGGGTACAGAAAAATTTCTGCAGCATTGAAGGTCCCGATGAGCACAACGCCTCCATCATCCATAAATGGAAGAAGTTTGGAACCACCAGGACTCTTCCTAGAGCGGGCGCCCGGCCAAACTGAGCGATCGGGGGAGAAGGGCCTTAGTCAGGGAGGTGACCAAGAACCTGATGGTCACGCTGACAGAGCTCCGGCGTTTCTCTGTAGAGTGAGGAGAACCTTCCTGAAAAAACAACCATCTCTGCAACACTCCACCAATCAGGCCTGTATGGTAGAGAGGCCAGACAGAAGCCACTTCTCAGTAAAAGGCACATGGCAGCCTGCCTGGGGTTTTCCAAAAGGCATCACCTGAAGGACTCTCAGACCATGAGAAACAAAATTCTCTGGTCTGATGAAACAAAGATTGAACTCTTTGGCCTAAATGGCAAGCGTCATGTCTGAAGGAAACCAGGCACTGCTCATCACCTGGCCAATACCATCCCTATAGTGAAGTGGTGGCAGCTTCATGCTGTGGGGATGTTTTTCAGCGGCAAAAACTGGGAGACTAGTCAGGATCGAGGGAAAGATGATTGCAGCAATGTCCCAAGACATCCATGATGAAAACCTGCTCCAGAGTGCTCTGGACATCATACTGGGGCGAAGGTTCATCTTCCAACAGGACAATGACCCTAATTATTATTATATTTAATCATTTGGAAAGATTTTAAACAAACTTCTTTCATGTTGTTATTATGGGATATTGATTGTAGAATGTTGAGGAAAATAATGAATTTAATCAATTTTGGTATAAGGCTGTAACATAACAAAATGTGGAAAAAGTGAAGCATTGTGAATACTGTCTGGATGCACGGTACACTTTAAAAGAAACAATCACAGCTGCTAGACACCACACCAGAATAACCCCTAGATAAAGGGCTATCTGTGAACTTCAAAGTAACTTAAAAAAAGTGCGGCGCTACCCAAAACAATTGTACTATATGCACAGTGCAATACATATAGCGGGTAAAATAAGTATTGAATACATCACCATTTTCTAAGTAAATATATTTCTAATGGTGCTGTTGACATGAAATGTTCACCACATGTCAGTAACAACCCATGTAACCCATATATAAAATGACACCAAATCTAATAAGTTCAGAGATAAAGTTATGTGTAATAAAATGAAATGACACAGGGAAAAGTATTGAACATATGAAGAAAGGGAGGTGCAAAAAGGCATAGAAAGCCAAGACCAGCTGAAATTTATCAGTAATTAGAAAGGAATCCTGCCCCTTGTCAGTGCAGATTAATATCAGCTGGTTCAGTCTCATCTGATAGCCTAAAAAAGGTGTTTCATTACCAAGGTGTTACACAAGAAACATCTCATGATGGGTAAAAGCAAAGAGCTCTCTCAAGACCTTTGGAACCTTATTGTTGTAAAACATACTGATGGCATTGGTTACATTAGGATTTCTAACCTTCTGAATGTCCCAGTGAGCACTGTTGGGGCCACAATCAGGAAGTGGGAAGAACATAATTTCACCATAAACCGTCCATGACCAGGTCCTCCTCACAAGATTTCTGACAAAGGAGTGAAAAGAATTATCAGAAGAGTTGCCCAAGAGCCAAGGACCATTTGTGGAGATCTTCAGAAAGACCTTGAATTAGCACGTACAATTGTTTCAAAGAAAACAAGTAATGCAATCACCCGTCATGGCATGTATGCACGCTCAACAAGCAAGACTCCATTGCTTAAGAAAAAGCATGTTGAAGCTTGTTTAAAGTCCGCTGCACATCATTTATACAAGCCTGTGAAATACTGGGAGAATATAGTCTGGTCAGGTGGGACCAAAATTTAACTCTTTTTTTAACTTAGAAAAATGGTGATGTATTCTCACGGTGTGGGGGAAGATGTCCCTACCGGGAGAGGACAGTGATTATTGCTAGTGGCCATACCAGCAACTGGAGATAATCACATGAAAAATTAAATGAAAAAGGTTATAAGTTAATTGATCAATCAACACGACTGGTGGATAGCTAATATTGTACCTATCCACAAGAAGGGCAGCAAGGTAGAAGCAAGGTAGAAGCTGGCAATTACAGGCCAGTGAGTTTAACGTCAATTGTAGTCAAGGTAATGGAATCACTTCTCAAAAGAAGGATCATTGATCACCTAAAAAATACACAGCTTGCTGGACCCAAAGCAACATGGCTTTACTGAGGGCAGATCGTGCCAGACAAATCTGATTGAATTCTTTGACTATATTACCAGTGTTTTGGACCAGGGTGGTGCTGTGGACATAGCGTATCTTGATTTCAGCAAGGCATTTGATACAGTTCCACATAATGATCTGATACAAAAGTTGTACAAGCTGGGACTTAACCTTTGGGTGGTTCAGTGGATATGCAGTTGGTTAAAGGATAGATCCCAGAGTGTGGTTGTAAATGGGGTTCACTCAGAACAGAGACCGGTCACTAGTGGGGTACCACAAGGCTCTGTACTGGGTCCTGTTCTATTCAACCTATATGTAAGTGATATAACTAAAGGTTTGCTGGGCAATGTATGTCTCTTTGCTGATGATACAAAGGTGTGTAATAGGGTTGATATCCCTGGAGGTGTCTGTAATATAGAACATGATTTGGCATTGCTGGAAGATTGGTCAAAGCAGTGGAGACTGCAGTTCAATATTTCTAAATGTAAAATAATGCATCTAGGGAAAAAGAATCCCCTTAGAGAGTACAGCATTGGGGGTACAGCGTTAGCCAGCAATACAGAAGAAAAAGATTTGGGGGTGCTTATTTCAGATGATTGCAAAATGAGCAAACAGTGTAACCAGGCAGTGGGAAAAGCAAATAGAATTCTGGGATGTATCAGTAGAGGGATCACCAGCAGGAGGAAGGAGGTTCTGATTCCTCTATAAGGATCTTTAGTGAGACCTCACTTAGAATACTGTGTCCAGTTCTGGAGACCACACGTACAAAAAGATATTGATAAGATAGAACGAGTTCAGAGACGGGTAACAAAAATGGTGAAAGGTCTGGGGGATAAAACATATCAAGAGCGACTTCAGGAACTTAATATGTACAGTCTGGAGGAAAGAAGGGAGAGGGGAGACTTGATTGAAACCTTTAAATACATCAAGGGGGTGAATAAGGTTCAGGAGGGCAGTCTTTTCAATATGAAACCAAAATCAAGAACACAGGGACCTCAAACTAACTGGGGGGAAGTTCAAAACTAATCTTAGAAAGTATTATTTTACTGAAAGGGTTGTTGATGATTGGAATAAACTACCAACAGACGTTGTAAGATAGTCAACAGTAAATGGCTTCAAACATGCTTGGGATAAACATAAATCTATAGTCAGACAACAAGGTTAATTTAAAAAAAAAAAAAAAAAAAAAAATAAATAAATAAAAAGGGGCAGACTCGATGGACTACTAAGTCTTTTTCTGCCGTCACTTTTCTATGTTTCTATGTACATTCAGCCTGCCCATACATGGTTCAAATATTGGCCGTTTCCTGCTAAAATGTGACAATTAGGCCTCATACACACGGGCGTATGAAAAAAATAAACGAAACGTCGGGCTCGATGTCAGGGAAAAATCAGCGTTTTTTTTTCTGTGTTTTTCATCAGCGTTAATGAGCGTTGATGCGTGTTAGTGAGCGTCGGTGTCAATAGGCGTTTTTAAAAAAAAAACATTCCTCTGCTATTTTTTAACCTGAGAACGCTGGTGTCAAAAACGCTGGTTAACGTTGGTACGGCGTTGGTACGGCGTTAGTGAGGATTTTGCTGCGTCGGCATCAAAAACGCCTGCTCACTAACGCCGATGCCATCTACAGCTCAAAAACGTCTGCATTTTTGTGGGCCATTGAATAACATGGAGAGCTGTAAAAAAACGCTTAAAAACGTGGCCGTAATAAAAACACCCGTGTGTATGAGCCCTTAGGGTTCATTTGCTCATGTATACACATGCTTTCACTTCAGTCCAATAAAAGTGTACGCAGATACCCTTAACCACCTCCCACCTGGCCACTGTATATATACAGCCGGGTGGGAGCCACACCGTTCTGACTGGATGTTCATTTACGTCCTTCAGAACGGGTGCTTGCAGTGCGGCCACGCGGCACACTGCGGCTGGATCCTGTGACCATTATGATCACAGGATCCAGCCGAGCACAGATCAGGATATGGACGCTGTCATTGGCCCTCCCGACCATGTGACGGCTGTGTCCAATCACAGCCGTCACAATGTAAACAGAGAGGCATGTCTCTATGTGAGTTCTCCCCCCTGCCGAGCTCAGTGAGAGCTCAGTGTGGGGGGGGGGGGGGGCTGCAGCTATGTGACAGCTCTCTGCATGAAAATTATTTCATACAGAGAACTCTCACAGATTGGCCCCCACACGGTGCACCAAGCACCACTGATACCCCTGTCCACATACATGTCAGTGTCCCCATAAAACAGTCCCCAAAACATCTGTCTGTCCCCCATCACATCTGTCACCGTACACAAAACATCTGCCTGTCCCCATCACATCTGTCACAGTCCCCAAAACATCTGTATGTCCGCCATCACCGCCAACACCAAATAAACCCTAATTTGGGTTATTTTTACCAAAGAAATGTAGCAGTATAATTTTTGGTCAAAATTTATGAAGAGAAATTACTTATTTGCAAAATTTTATAACAGAAACTAAGAAAAATGCATTGTTTTTGAAAATGTTAGGTCTTTTTTAATTTGTAGCGCAAAAAATAATAAACCCAGAGGAGATTAAATACCACCAAAAGAAAGCTCTATTTGTGTGAAAAAAATAATAAAAATTTCATATGGGTACAGTGTCGCATGACCGCACAATTGTCATTCAAACTGCAACAGCGCTGAAAGCTGAAAATTGGTCCGGGAAGGAAGGGGGTTTAAGTGCCCAGTATTGAAGTGGTTAAAGTACCTCCTGCAAGGTATAAAAGAGACATCAGAAGATAAAGAAAGGTGACAGGTTCTTTTTCAATTTGTAAGTTTGTCACCTTTGTTGGATGCATGATTGGCTCAGAATTATTTTTAATCTAAAAGGAATGAAATTAGGTGATAGTAGTTATCAGTGTCTGCACTGTACTGACCAGCAGTTTGCCTCATATGATGCATTTACTGACCTGTGCAGATTATAATTGATATATTGATTTCCTTATAATGAGAAGGCAGTGTGTATATCAAATGGAGAGCGTCTGGACTGAACAGTAACTTTAACTCTGAACTCAGTCTCTGGCACTGCAGCATTTTACAAACTGTTCATTTAATGGGGAAGTTAAGCTAATACAATTGTGTTTTCAAATAAAATCATGATAAATAAATTCGAATTAACCACTTCACCTCTGGAAGGTTTTACCCCCTTCATGACCAGGGCATCTTTTGCTATTCAGCACTGCACTACTATAACTGGCAATTGCTCGGTCATGCAACTCTGTACCCAAATTCAATTTATATAATTTTTTTCATACAAATAGAGCTTTCTTTTAGTGGTATTTGATAACCAATAGGTTAGTTATTTTTTATTATATAAAGAAAAAAAAGACCAAACATTTTGAAGAAAAAACAATATTTTCTGCTTTCTGGTATAAAACATACCCAATAAAATCAAATGTCTTTATAAATTGATGCCAAAATGTATTATGCATTATTCTGTATGTCTTTGGTAAACAAATCTCAATAAGTGTATATTTATTGGTTTGTGTGAAAGTTATAGCATTTACAAACTATGGTATATATACTGCACTGGAATTTACGCACCTATAGATGCTATTTTAGTAATGCCGGTGATCAGATAATTATAGTGTGACTGTGATAGTGTAGTAGAATAACATACGCTGGCTGGGAGGGACACTAACTAACATTGATGTTGCTAGTGACACTAATTCAGTGATCCGTAATAATTCTGTGTACTAATGACACTGGCTTGGAAGGGGTTAACATCAAGGGGAAATAAAGAAGTTACCTGTGTGCCCAACAAGTGTAATGTGTGCTGCTTTTACACACACCCTGCTTTTCAGGGAGAAGAAACAGCCAGATCACTGTCCTGTTTACACAAAAGTTCTGTGTGTTTGTAAACACAGAACTCTGTGCTGTGACTGGACATGGCCGATCAGCAGGTTTCAGCAATCACTCGCTGAAACCTACTGATAAACTTGTGTTGTGTCTAATTACAGAATGAGTCAGCAGGGGAGGGGGCGTGGTTTCGGGAGAACATCCATAAACTCCCTCCTGGAACAACAGGGCCGTGCTGTAGCCATCTTTTGGCTATAGCGCAGTAAGGAAATGGTTAATAGGAAAATCTCCACCAGTGAGTCACAGACAGCAAAAACTCCTGATAGGTCTTTTTTTTAAATTTCCCACTATATATTTAACAAATAGAGTGTGTAAAGCTGATACGGATCCCCACTCCTGGGCTAACTATTGCCCAATATCCCTTCAGCATACCGACGTTAAGCTCCTTACTAAAATACTGGCTACAAGTCTCAACTAATTTTTAGGGACACTGGTTCACAAAGACCAGATGGCATTCCTTCCTTCAAGAGGCACTGGATATAACGTTCACACAATTATACAGCTCATTTACCTCATCAAGACCCGATCTATCCCAGCCATGCTCCTATTGCTTGACTTCCGCAAAGGCCTTCAACTCCATCTCCTGGGACTATATGATTTATGCTCTCCATCAGTGGGGTTTTGGCAAGACATTCTTAGCTTGGATCTCAGCCCTTTATATTCAGCCCTCTGTGGTATTGACATATGCTGGCTTTTCCTCCGACCCATTTCTGATCTAATGAGGCACACAGCAAGGGTGTCCCCTCTCTCCCATCCTATTCATTCTTGCTCTGGAGCTCCTGAAGCCCTTTGAGTACTTCCTGACATCCATGGCTTGGAACTAGCTGGAGAACATCACAGATTGATGCTCTTTGCTAATGATATCTTACTGTTCCTCTTTCCCCTCTCATGTTATCTTGCCTAATGTAAATTTTTTTCAGACTTTAGGACCATTTTACATTTAAGCATCAACAAATCTAAATCCACACCCCTTCACCTCTCTCTACCCCTGGAACAACTTGCAAGGATTCGGGGATACTACAAATTTTCTACAAATAGTCTGGCTAGCCTGGTAGTTTGACTCCCTGTCTCGGACAAACTACTCCCATTTAAAGATCTAGCAAACCTTTTAGCCTCCTAGACGTCCCTACAGATTATTTGATTTGGTAGGATCATTTCTCTCCGCATGACGCTTGATGAAACTTCCTTACTACTTCAGGGTCCTCCCAGTTCCCATCCCGATCCACATACTGGTGATTGATCAACTTAATGACTTCACTATCTGGCACCTTCATCACCCCAGACTCCCTGCTCTGGTTCTATATCATTGTAGGCTGGTGGACGGCTTAGCTGTGCACAATCTTAAACTCTACTATACTGTGGCCCAAATTGCTACATGCCACTATTGAAATGCCTGTTTGGGCCCATCTGGTTGTTGCCGACTGCTCCCCTCTTCCCACGCATAAACTGCTATGGACCCCATCTTATCACAGGCCCTAAGCTTTCTGATCCCTCACTGCAGCACACTTTGTGTCAATGGGACGGAGTGAAATCCCTCCAATACCTTTGACAACATTGTCACTTACCAGCCAATGAAACTTTGCGATACACCCAAATAAGCCACCGTATTCGCAGCCTCCTCAGAAATCATAAGGGTTCCCCAAATGTCTGATAACATTTGAGAAACAATGCCATAAGGCCCCACACTCAAAAGGACTGGTCTCTAACCTATACTCCTCTACTCCTCCCTACTAGACGCTATCAGTTCTTGACCACTCCCCTACATTGAAAAGTGAGTAAAAGACTTCACCACCCTACCAAAGCACCTGGAACACAATTTGACTCTCTACCTCCAAATGTTCATGCAACATTTTGGCCCAAGAAATGCCTACAAAGTGCTCTCATGCTGGTACATGAACCCTAATTGTATTTCCAAATTTTGACCTTGCTGCCTCCTCAATGTCCTTCCAGGGCTGCAGGAGAAGTGGTACTTTTTTACATATATGGTGGTTATGCCTCAAGGCGATCCAGTTTTAGATGCGGGTATACACCTTGATCAGATCAGTCCTGAATGTTTCCCTTGCCTGTAAGCCCTGGGAAACCCTGATACATAGACCAAATCCAATCCTTTCTGCTACCCAAAGGAAGCTGGTGGAGTTTGTGTCCCTAGCGGCCCGGCAAACATTGGCTAGAGCCTGGAGAAAGACGTTCCTGAACTTTGCTGAGGTCCAGCAAAGGCTTCTAGGAACAATGGCCCATGTGAAAAGCTCACTTCCATGCTCGAGGACACTCACACAAAGTTCTTAAATGTCTGGGATCCCTGGCTATCCTACAACGCTGAAGGTAGACCACACTTTGCTTTTGCTTTAATGTCACCAGCTATTGATCTTTAGCATGTTGGCCCACAAGAGACTACTACTACTAAATCCTCCCTCCCCCTTCTCCTCCTCCCCCCACCTATCTGCAACCCACGTAAACACCCCCCCCCCCCTCATTGGGGCATTGGGGTTAATTTACTAAAGGCAAATAGAGACTTATCCAGTTGGATTACCCCTGTTCCACACTAAGATTGTATTCATCATCCTCATTCCAGGTAATGAATTTACTAAAACTTACGGGGATGTTCAATTTGAAAGGCAAGTTCCACTTTGCAAGGGCATTTTCCCCAGAGCTGTGGTGAAATTTCACTTTGCAAAGAATACTCAATCACTTACAAGGAAAATAAAGAAAGCATTTTTGCTTGCCCATGAATGGATGGTGGAAGTCAACAGAGCCAGTATCTACCAAGCTCTGGGTAAAATGTCCTTGCAAAGTGAAACCCCCTTGCAATGTGAAAAGCCTATTTAACTTTGGTAATTCAGCCCCAGGAGTCTAAACCCAATACCCAAATAGGCACTGTATTCTTTAAAACTGGGAAACCCTACCCAACACCAGAAAGTTGCATTTTTGTAAAGACATGGTACTGCTTTTTTTTTCTGTAAACCTATACTAGTGAAATATCACAGTAATATATAATGCTTGCCTAAAGACTTGCTTTCACATTTGATATATTTCTAAATGTTTTTCTTCTTGAATTGTACAAAGCTGTAGAAAACTGCAGAAGGATTTGGCATAGTTTCCTAGAAATTGATTTTTTTTCCCCAATAAGGAGGCTTGACTTCGCCAATCTCATTGCATTATCAACATTCTTAGCTATACAGAAACTTAGAGCTGACATTTTTCAATACAAAGAGTAAAGGTTTTAAATGATTCATTTGAACATGTTATGTTAGCAAAGTATAAAACCTCACAGATGTGTTTTTTTAGCCACTACACCTTTTAAAATAAAAGCATTGACATCAAGAGCCAACTGGCACATATATACTTTTACGGGAGCCTCAATCAATCAACCAATGGAGCAGTCAGTCAATAAGTGTTTGTATTCTGTTAATGACGAATGCCAGCGCCAACAACATTGCCCTGCAGTTGATTTGTTGTGCTTTGGAATTGTATCCCCCGAAATAATATGGGGTGCAGAAGGATTGTGCTATGGATTCAATGCTGCATTAAAGCACATCTAAATCCCAAGACAATATATTGTAGATTTCCAGTCCTTGGATGTGATGTCTGCATTCATTTTCTTTTTGTCCTTGGATGACAACACTCACTTGCCATACTGTGACTTTAGCAAAGCAGCGTTGTCAGCATTGTCAAAATGTGATATGGATGGATTGTTATTTATCCCATAATTTTATACTTTACAATTTTAATATATTTATTTGTACTTGCATTGTCAAAATAAAGCAATTACATATTTGATGTAGCCTGTCACCAGCATTAGCACATGCAGTATATATATATTAATTATTAATATATATATTTAATTATTAATAATAATAATAATAATAATAATAATAATACATTCCAGTTCATATCTATCATATATCTGTTTATTAATCTTCAAATAGTTTCACAAACAACAATATACATAAATAAAAAAAAAGGGGGGGGGGTAAATTATGCAACAAATACAATCCGCTTAGCTTCGTAGCAAATGGAAGAATGTCTACAATCATTATATCTTAATTTAAATATTATGCAACAAACTAAAATCAAATATGCAGTGATACACCAATGTAGAAAAGTTTAGGTAATCTGGAAAAAATAAAGATTGCGGAAATAAAAGAAAAAAAAAAGGGGGGGGGAGTGGAGGGGTGGACGTTTTCAGTTATTCGTTATTCAGTAGATATCCCATAGTTTGTAGATGCTATAACTTTTGCGCAAACCAATCAATAAATGCCTATTGTGATTTTTTTTACCAAATATCCCAGTGTACATATTGGTCTATCCATAGAGGAGAAAGGTGCTACTACCTCAGATTATGTAGAGAACCTTCTGAGCTGTCAGGTGCAGGATGTGCAGTCGATTATCTGCCAACAAAGTAAATGGATAGGAGACAATCCCCAAATCCTTACATGCTCTTAAATAAGTCCAAATTTATTGTAACTCCATAAAGGATAAAAATATGCAGCAGATGTTAACGCGTTTCAGTCATGTTGGCCTTGTTCACAGCCAACAAGTGAACAAGGCCACTATGGCTGAAAAGCGTTAACATTTGCTACATATATTTATTTTACATTTTGACTTATTTACGAGCATGTAAGGAGTTGCGGATGGTCCCCTATCCATTTACATATTGGCCTAAATTTATGAAGAAATTTGATTTTTTAACCACTTCACTATGGGCCTATAGTCAAATGACGTCCGCAGGAGGGATCTTCCATCCTGGGCGGGCATCATATGGCGTCCGCAGCGCGGCGATCGGGGATCAGACGTGTCCTCGGGACACAGCCCATCCCCGATCAGGGTAATAAGCCAATAAAAACTGTCTCTTTACCACGTGACCAGCTGTGTCCAATCACAGCTGGTCACTTTGGAGATCTGCATTCACACCACTCATGTGCGCCCCCGGGGGCGCGCAGCACTGCGATCGGGGGTTGAGGCTTTTCCCTCGGACAAAGCCCAGTCCCAATCAGGGTAAAGAGCCAATGAAATTGGCTCTTTACCATTTGCCTGGCTGTGTCTAATCGCAGCGGGTCACAGAATGTCAACAAACCACAGTAACGAGCTATTAGCAGGTTCTCCTCCTCACACACAGCTCGTTACCGCCTACAGTATATACCAAGCATACCGATTACCCCCCTAGTAATAAAGAGTACCTGTCACCAGCCCACCAAAATACCTGTCACCAGCCCATCAAAGTACCTGTCACCAGCCCATCTGGATACCTGAGTACCTGTCACCAGCCCACCAGAGTACCCGAGTACCTGTCACCAGCCTACCAGAGTACCCGAGTAACTGTCACCAGCCCATCAGAGCACCCGAGTACCTGTCACTAGCCCATCAGAGCACCCAAGTAACTGTCGCCAGCCCTTCAGAGTACCCGAGTACCTGTCACAACCCCTCAGAGTACCCAAGTACCTGTCACCAGTCCATCAGAGTACCCGAGTATCTGTCACCAGAATGAATTTGGATGTGTAATGTATGCTCCTAGAACGTCTAAAGGTACTACTTCAATGTTGGGTCTCTGTATGTGACCAGGCTGTGTAAAAGTCTCACATATGTGGTATCGCCATACTCAGGAGGAGTAGCAAAATGTATTTTGGGATGTAATTTTTGATATGTACATGCTATGTGTTAGAAATATCTTATAAATTGACCACTATGTGTAAAAAAAATAAGTTTTCATTTTCTTTCCACATTTTCCGAAGACTTGTGGAAAAAAATGAACCTTTCAAAAGACTCATAATTCCTCATAGAATATAAGTTGGGTGTTTTCTTTCCAAATTGGGGTAATTTTGTGAGTAATTCCCCTGTCCTGGTGCTCCGGGGCCTTCAAAAGTGCAATAGGCCGTTAGGAAATTTTATGTGTAATTTCCGCTCCTAGAACGCCTGACAGTGCTCCTTTCATGTTGGGCCTCTCTATGTGGTCAGGCTGTGAAAAAGTCTCACATATAAGGTATTGCTATACTCAGGAGGAGTAGCAGAATGTATTTTGGGGTGTAATTGGAGGTATACATATACTATGAGTGAGAAATAGCTTGTTGTTATGACAATTTTGTGTGAAAAAAAATATATATTTCTTCATTTTCCCTAAGAATTGTGGGGAAAAAAATAAATTTAAAAAAACTTGTCACGCCTCTTACTAAATACCTTGTACTGTCTACTTTTCAAAAGGGGTCATTTGGGGGGTATTTGTACTGTGCAGACTTTTCAGGACCTCAAGAAATGAGATCGGCCTTCAGTACATCAGGTGTGATCAATTTTCAATGATTTGCCCCATAGCTTGTGGACTCTATAACTTTTACACAGAACACATAATATCCACTTATTTGCATTATTTTTACGAAAGATATGTAGCAGTATAGGTTTTGGCCCAAATTTATGAACAAAAATTACTTATTTGCAAAATATTATCATAGACACTAAAAAAAGTAATTTTTTTTCAAAATGTTCTCTCTTTTTCAATTATGTCGCAAAAGATAAAAACCCAGAGGTGATTAAATACCACCAAAAGAAAGCTCTATTTCTCTGGAAAAAAATGTATAAAGTTTGTTTGGGTACAGTGTTGCATGACTGAGTAATTGGCATTCAAAGTGTGAGAGCGCTGAAAGCTGAAAATTGGTCTGGGCAGGAAGGATGTATAAATGTCCTGTATTGAAGTGGTTAAATTTTTTTTTATTGGATATGTTTTATAGCAGAAAGGGTTTTTTTTCAAATGTGTTACCTTTTTTTGCTTATAGCGCACACAATAAATAAAAAATCAGTTGTAATTAAATAACACTAAAAGAAATCTTTATTTGTGGGGGGAAAAAATACATAATTTTCATTTGGGTTTAATTAACTGTCAGTTAAAGTAACACAGAACCCTATCACAAAAAATGGCCTGGTCATGAAGGGGGGGGAGGGGTAAATCTTCTGAAGGTCAAGTTGATAATGGCAGCTCCCTGTCCACCTGTTGATTGTCGACAAACCGGCCAGGGATGCTGGCTGATGTCATTGGACATACATATATGGTCACTGATATTCTTAGGATCCAAGCTAGCTTGTTTACAATATGAAACAATTAGACTTTCACAATTTCCTAGTGGGTGCATTCCATGAATGAATTAATAATATATGGCACAGCTCCCTGCTTGATCTACACCTCGTTAGACTTCACACATAGTATCTAATTGTGTCTAGAGTACTATTAGACAATATATTCATGTTAAAATGGTGGAGGACCAGCAGAGCAATAGACTATACGCCTTGTTGGGAATGGTTCAAGTTCTTCAGGAGTATCAAGGTGATCAATCAGCATGCAGTCCCATGGCTAGCAGAGAAGATATTTGGAGAAGACCAAGAGAGGAAAATTCCACATCTCACAACATTCTGGTACTTATTAAATGGTGGTAAAAGTCAGAAAAATAAGTTGTAGATAGACATCCATATTATGGTATGGTGAAAACCCAATAAGCTTGGATACACAAACTACACACTAGATATAGGGCCCAGGGCCCAAGTATATGTAACATTTCCCCAAATTCCCTATATTTCTCTTAACCAAAGTAATGTGATGATGGCTTCTCTTGCGACAAGAAAGATGTTAGTACCATTAAACATTTTTTAACCAGTTTAGGTCCATATACTGTATATTGCTAACTACAATACATACTGTATATATACATTGAGGTTTGCAAGTGGTTTACTGGGGTTATGGCTGAAGCTGTCAGCCATAACCCTGGTTTCTTTTTTTTTTCAGCTGGCGGCTGATTTTCTCGTGACAGCGTTCTGAACGGCACATTAGCTCATTTCCATCCCTTCCCGAGGCTCGCCAAAGTTTCTCAGGCTTACAGTTTCCATTGGCAAGCTCAAAAAAGGATCCAATGGTGCGGCTGGTTGAACATAGAGGCAACGGGAGCCTAAGTAATCTCTAATTGCCTCTAGGGTGGCCTTGGAGGACCAGACCGACGTCACTTGTTTACATTCCTTGTATTAGGAATAAAAGTGTTAAAAATAAATAAATAAAGGGACAGTGTAAAAAAAAAATGTATAGCACCCCCATCCCTCCGTGCTCATGCTCAGAAGCTAACGCATACGAAAGTTGCGCACACATAGTCTATGTAAACAGTGTTCGCACCACACATATGAGGTATCCGAACATTAGAGCAAAAGCAATAACTGTAGTGCTAGACCTCATCTGTAACGATAAACAGGTAACTAGTAAAAAAATGTAAATGGTCGCCTATGGAGATTTTTTAATTCAAATCCAATTGAGAATTTGTGGCAGGACTTGAAAATTGCTGTTTACAGACGCTCTCTACCCAATTTGACAGAGATTGAGCTATTTTGCAAAGAATAATGGGTAAAAATGTCCTCTCTAGATGTGCAAAGACTTACAGCTGTAATTGCAGTGAAAGGCGGTTCTACAAAGTATTGACTCAGGGGGGCGCTATACAAATGCACCCCATACTTTTCACATATTTATTTGTAAAAAAATGTTGAAAACGATTTACCATTTTCCTTCCACTTCACAATTATGTGCCACTTTGGTTGGTCTATCACATAAAATCCCCATAAAATACATTTACATTTTTGGTTGTAACATGACAAAATGTGGAAAATGTCAAGGGGTATGAATACTTTTTTAAGGCACTGTAAACTTGTAAATAAAAAGTGCCAGAAAAGGTTTGGTCTTGAAGGGGATATTTGCTTGGATGGTGTAATTTTGTGGTGGTAGTGATAACTCCACAAAATGAATGACTTCTGGCTGTAGAAGCTGGAGGTTCAAGAAGGCTGGTGAACTGGCCAAATCTGGCAATGTAGTTTACCCATTTGGCAAACTGCAAACAGCCTGAGTTTGGGTCAAACGATTGGTTGACCTGAACCCAAAGCTTTTCCCTGTATACTGTATTTCACAGCAACAATAATTACAGGCTTTAGTCTTCAGTTTGGATCTCCTGCAAGGAACATACCGTATATTCTCATGTTTGGTACTTGGGTGTCTACTTAGAAAAACTCTGCCCAGCCCCATACAGCCTGGGATGGTGCATTGTCTGCATCTAAGGTCTGGATTGGGAAATTTGATGTAGGGGGAAGGGGAACATGGTCATATTGGAGACACAGTTTAACCACTTGCTTACTAGGCACTTATTCCCCCTTCCTGCCCAGGCCAGTTTTCAGTCTTCAGTGCTGTCACGCTTTGAATGACAATTGTGCAGTCATACAATACTGTACCCAAATTACATTTTTATCATTTTTTTCCACACAAATATAGCTTTCTTTTGGTGGTATTTAATCACCACTGGGTTTTTTTTTGCTAAAGAAACAAAAAAGACCAACATTTTTGAAAAACAAAAAAACTCTTTTCATAGTTTGTTATAAAATTTTGCAGACAGATAATTTTTCCCCTTCACTGATGTGTGCTGATGAGGCTGCACTGATGGGCACTGATAGGCACTGATGAGGTGTCACTGATGGGCACTAATAAGGTTGCATTGGTGCGCCCTGATGAGGAGGCACTGATGAGAGGGCACTGGTGGGCACTGATGAGGCTGCACTAATAGGAGGCACTGATGGGCTCTAAAAGGCAGCACTGAAGGGCACTGGGAGGTGGCACTGAGAGGTGGCACTGATAGGCAGCACTGATAGGCACTGGTAGGTGGCACTGAATGATAGGTGACACTGATGATGAGGCACTGATTGGCAGTGATAGGTGGCACTGGTGGGTACTGATTAGCAGCACTGATGGGCACTTATGGGTGGCACTGGTGGGCACTGATTAGCAGCACTGATGGGCACGTATAGGTGGCACTGGTGTGCACTGATGGGCGCTGAAGGGACCAATGTCCCTGCAACAGAAGCCGGTTACCGGCTTCTGTCTTCTATCTTCCTGCTGATCTTGAGGAGAAAAAAGCAGATAATTGTTTTTTGTTTACTTCCGTGATCAGCTGTCATTGGCTGACAGCTGATCACGTGCTAAAGGGCAGTGCTGTGATTGGCCCTTTACCTTACTCTGTGATCAGCCCCTCTAATACTTACCTGAGCCCATCACTATCCAGGGATATTGCATGAGGGGCACATGAGCGGCACCATTGGCTCCAGCTGCTGTCAATCAAAGTCAGCTAGCCAATTGAGAGAGAGGGGGTGGGGCCGAACTACGGCTCTGTGTCTGAATGGACACACAGAGCAGCGGCTCGGCTTGGGTGACCCCATAGCAAGCTGCTTGCTGTGGGGGCACTTGACAGGAGGGAGGGGCCAGGAGCACAGAAGAGGGGACCCGAGAAGAGGAGGTTCCGGGCTGCTCTGTGCAAAACCAACTGCACAGAGGGGGTAAGTATAACGTTTGTTATTTTTATTTTATATATATTATTTTAGTATCACTTTAACCTTTATTGATGCTTTTTGTTAAAATGTGTTTGTTTAATAAAATTTGTTCTTGCTAGACTGTTAGAAAGGTGTTAATCAAATCATCTTTGCTGGCTATTCAACAGATGTGAGCGCTGAGCAATTTTATTTTCTGCACTTACTGCTCACAATCAGAAGAAGGAAGAGAAGATGAGATACACAAGGCTGATATTATATGTAAGTAATGGTGATGTTTATACTAAGCTGAGGACTGTAAAATCACAGAACAGCCACACTCTGGGAGTAAACAGTAAAAGTTTAACTCTTTTTTTAGATAGAACAGGCAGAGAATAAATAAAGACATTGGACTGCTAATGTACCAAAGTATTGCACCTGAGCACTATAAACTGATAACACTACAGTCATGCAGTGTTGTACCCAAACAAAATTGATGTCCTTTTTTCACACAAATAGAGCTTTCTTTTGGTAGTATTTGATCACCACTGCCTTTTTTAGTTTGTGTGCTATAAAAAAAAATAAATAAATAATAAATAAAATATATATTTTTTATTTTCTGCTTTATCTAAAAATAAATAAAAAAATAGAAAAATAAAATAAATTTAGACCAATATGTATTCTTCTACATATTTTTGGTAAAAACAACAAAACCCAATAAGCGTATATTGATTGGTTTGTGCCGGACTCAGAGGAGGATAAAACCATCAATCCATGGAGGTAAGTGCAGTGGGGACCAGGCTGGGGGGAAGGGCATCGGGTGTTGGGTGTTGGGTGTTAGTTCACCTTTTCATCTTTTTCTACAAAGGTGAACTTATACTTTGAAGTAAACCTGCACTGAGGGAATATATAAAGAAAAAGATCTGGCACACAGCAAGTAAAAGTCCAGTAGGCATAAGTCATCATAAAGAGGGGGGCAGTTGGGATGCAAGCAGATCTATGAAATTCATGTGCCCATATATATGGTTAAAAAATGGCAATAGGCACCTGTGGCGGCTATCCTCAGAGTTTGGCCAGCTCTGTGTTTAAATCAAGGAAGAAAGTAAGAAGGGCGGACAGCACCAGCTAAGTGCAGTAATGGCAAGAAATTTAATAAAGATAGATTAAAAACACTCACAGGAGACAATTAAAAGCATGCTGGAATCCCCACTAGTGGTCCCGCAGGAAGGAAAGGAGAGGCACACACTGTCACGTACCAGTAGGAGGCCGAGATGCTGGGAGGGCTCCCCTTGCGGACGAGTGCAGCACACCCCTGGAGGTGGTACAGGGAGTGCAGTGCCCACAGAAGCACGGGTTGCCTGGTAACTGAAGACTGGTAGCCGAAGTAGCTGGAACAGGCTGGATGTGCTGAGGGGCAGGCATGCGTGGATGGCCCTGGGGGTACTGGAGCAAACTGAAGAGAAGAGCCAGGAGCCCGGGGGTCAAACACAGGAAGGCAGTCCGTACAGGTTCAAGTAGAGTAAACTGGAGCAAGCCAGGTCATACAAAAGAGGCAGATAGACGAGGAGTCTGTGAGCCAATCATACACGAGGGGCCAACAGGAGCGGAGTCAGGGTGCAAGCTAAAGGGTCAAGCCAGAAGATCAGAATAAGCAGAGAGCAGGTCAGAGTAAGCCGGGTCAGTAACGGGTAATCAAACAGGCAGAATACACAGGCACAGGAACACAGGAAGCTGCCTATAAACCAGTGATGTGTAGCTCTCAGTAGCAGGCTTAAATAGGCCATTTGGTGCCAGGATCTTTCACGCTATGCACGTGCTTTTGCGCATGCGCGAACGTGTGATTGCGGCATCGCGACTTCTATTGCCTCTGCCCGTTCTGGCGCGCATCTGCCCGCACCAATTCACAATTTTTCTGCCAGTGTGCATGAGAGGGTGTCTATTTTCCTGACACACACCCTGTCTACAGATG
This sequence comes from Glandirana rugosa, assembly GCA_018402905.1. NCBI lineage: Eukaryota > Metazoa > Chordata > Amphibia > Anura > Ranidae > Glandirana > Glandirana rugosa. The sequence continues at coordinate 337,062 of BLSH010236965.1, read as the reverse complement.
AGTATGCTTTTAATTGTTGGCATTACTTCACTTAGCTGGCATCGGT
>BLSH010236965.1:320758-331287 GCA_018402905.1 Glandirana rugosa | reverse complement strand
AATTGGTGGCTGACTAAATACTTTTTTGCCCCACTGTATATGTATGTATCTTTAAAAGAAATATATTTTATCATTCAGCGCCCCTGAGTGCTATCTGATATCTTTGAGTAGCTTTTATGTTGAGTATCTAAGCGCAGGCCCCAATACTATGTTACATGAAGTAGGATCTGCTCGAAGCAAAGCATTAAATATGTTTTACTTTGGGCTGTTCTGAAATTCAAATGTCAAAGTAAATTCATTTAAAAATCTCTATTAAAAAATCCTGGTTGATTCACCGTTCACTGTCAAAACATCTCTCTATCTCAACATATTTAATAGGATTTTAAACTGTGTCAAACCTCTGTTGACCTGCTTGACCTAAACTGTCTATCCTTTTAAGATCAAACCTTTAACTATTTTATTTTACATTATCATTATTTTTTTTAGCAAAATTAACCCCTTTTATCCACTAAGCTAGATAATCCACTTTAATTTGTTTAAAGGGCATACATACCGATAATCCTTCTTTATGGTTTTAACTAGGCTTTTGCACTCCCCACTCTCAGGAGAGACAGCAGAGGAATTAAATTCCTGCATTTAGAGGTGACATTTCCTTTGCTTCTGATTTTTATCCTAAATAAATCTGGCACTTTTTTTGCTTTGAAAAATAACTTGTCTGTTTTCTCACTGCAGAATTTATGTTGCATTGGACATTTTGTGAACAGAAACCATGACTCATAATCTGATGAGTAGAAAATGCACAAGATGCCAGCAAATAGTTTTATATACAACTTCAAAGAGGAAAGTGCTGGAAGTTTTTTTTTTTTTCCAACTGTCCTGGGCTTATACAGTAGGATAGTGCAAAGAGCAATGGGGTATTCAAAATACAGTAACTGAAATGAACAAGCTTTTAACAATCTATCCTACTTTGATTTACCAAATAGCTTTTAACCCCTTCCTTACTGGGCACTTAAACCCCCCTCCTGCCCAGACCAATTTTTGGGGGCGCGCGAGGAGCGTGCACAGGGGACGACGTCCATGGACGTCGTCCCGGCATTTCAGATCCGCGCTGGAGCCATACTTCGGCTATAGCGCGGATCTGGAGTGGTTAAACTCAGATTAGAAAATGTATATTTGCCTTTATTTCCTCTTTCAATGTTTCTATTTTACACTTTGTATATACAATCACTGGTCCCTTTATTAGGTATATCTGTTCAATTGCTTGGTAACACACATTGCTAATCAGCCAATCGCATGGCAGCAACTCAATGCATTAAGGCATCTAGATGTGGTGAAGATGACTTGCTGAAGTTCAAATTGAGCTTCAGAATGGGGAAGAAAGGGGATTTAAGTGACTTTGAATGTGGCATGGTTGTTGCAGCTAGGCGGGTTAGTCTGAGTGTTTTCAAAAACTGCTGATCTACTGGGATTTTCACGCACAGCCATCTCTCGGGGTTTAGAGAATGGTCAAATAAAGAGAAAATATCCAGTGAGTGGCAGTTGTGTGGACAAAAAGGCCTTGTTGATGTCATAGGTCAGAGGAGAATGGGCAGACTGGTTCAAGATGATAAAAAGGCGACAGTAACTCAAATAACCACTCATTAAAACCAAGGTATGCAGAATACCATCTCTGAACAGTAGCAGAAGACCACTCCGGGTGCCACTCCTGTCAGCGAGGAACAAGAAACCGAGGCTACAATTCATGCAGGATCACCAAAATTGGACAATAGAACATTGGAAAAACATTGCCTGGTCTGATGAGTCTCAATTTCAGCTGTGACATTCAGCTGGTAGGGTCAGAATTTGGCATAAACAAAATGAAAGCATGGATCCATGCTGCCTTGTATCACCAGTTCACACTGATGGTATAATGGTGTGGGGGATATTTTCTTGGCACACTTGTGCCCCTTAGTACCAACTGAGCATCATTTAAATGCCACAGCCTACCTGAGTATTGTTGCTGACCATGTCCATCCCTTTATGACTACAGTGTTCCCATCTTCTGATGGCTCCTTCCAGCAGGATAATGCACCATGTCACAAAGCTCCAATCATCTCACCACTGGACAATGAGGTCACTGTACTCCAATGGCCTCCACAGTCATCAGATCTCATCCAATAGAGTACTTTTGGGATGTGGTGGAATGGGAGATTCACATCATGAATGTGCAGCTGATAAATCTGCAGCAACTGCGTGATGCTATAATGTATCTATGGACCCAAATATCTGAGGAATGTTTCCAATGCCTTGTTGAATCTATGCCACCAAGAACTAAGGCAGTTCTGAAGGGGATCCTACCTGGTACTAGCAAGGTGTACCTCATAAAGTGGCCGGTGAGTGTATATGTACCGTGTATATATGTATAGCCAAGCTGAAGGAGCAGATTAGACTATTGACTTTAGGTCTATTAGGCAGACATTTTCGGCCATTAGCTCAGGAAGGAGAAAGGAGGTGGGACAAGTTCTAAAGTGTTAATTTTCTAGAGAAAGTTATTTACTTACTACAAAACCACTAATTTTAGGGCTTCTGGGATGTTGGAAAATTAACAAGATCAATTTTACCTTTAGGCCTCTAACACATATATAATAGTTTTGTAAGGATAGAATAAACTTTTGTGTAGTATTATTGTGGTAACTAGAGCAGGAAATGCTTGCAATACCACGAGGAATGGAAAGCTTACTTTGTCCTACCTATTATATAAATTAGGATGGGGTTATTTTATAAAGAGGAAGCTTAGTGAAGGACAGGAAGATTGAAGGCAAATATGGGTACTGGGCTAATTTATAATGACCTAGCAATATATTACACACAATGTCAGGTCAGGCTCAGAGACCAGGAGTAGATATAGCAGTAGAGAGTCTCCCACCGACCAGCAGGATAGGTATACAAGCAGGACATCCTGGTTGATGACGCGGGTTTACCAATGGGGGGTTAAGCACTAACCGATATTCACCAGAGCTCCTGATGATGGAGTTGGGTTTTGCTGCGAGTTCGTACCAGATTTTGGTCCTCAGGATTGCCCCACCAGGAGATGGGTCCAGTAGCAGATATAGCATGTAGGGATCAAGGGTAGTCAGTAAACAAGGTCAGTAACAAGTGGTTGCAGGTTGGGATCAAGCAGAAGACAAGGAATAAGCCAAGGGTCAGTAACAAGTGGTAGCAAAGATACTGACAGCAGCAGGAGTGACAAGAAAAAATATTGGCTGGAGAGAGCACAATGTCCTGGCAAACATGAAGTTCAAAGGCATGGCTTAAATCAGGAAGTTCATGGGAGTAGCAACAGCTTCAAGGTTCAAGAGAAACAATACACAAGGCAAGTTTGTCTAAGGCAGATGCTTTAGAGATGCTGCTCCCTGCCTGATTCCTTAGACCAGTGTTTCTCAACCTCAGTCCTCAAGTACCCCAACAAGGCATGTTTTCAGGTTCTCCTTTACTTTGCACAGCTCCTTTCAATCAATATCATTGACATGGTATTGATAAGAGCTATTTTATCTAAAGAAAGTTCCCAAAACATGGCCCGTTGGGGGTACTTGAGGGCTGAGGTTGAGAACGACTGGTCTGAGGAATCAGGCAGGGAGCAGCATTTCAGGTGGCTCAGCAAAAAGAGATATAGCCAGACAAAGCAGTCGTTGTAGATTCAAATCTAGGTCCTGACACACAATTATGAATCTCATATCTGTTAATGAAATTTCAAAAGTTATTTCAATATTTTAAAATCTGCAGCTTTCATTTTAAGTCATTTCTGGTGATCCTGCCATGAAAGTCATTGTTTTGGCATCTCCTGTTATAAGGTGAAAGCACTCTATCGAAGTCTACATAGTCACCGAGACACAAATGTTCGGTGGAGATTGCAAGTGGCTGGTTTAACACATATTACGCAGGCATGGCTGGCTGTTGTCACCATCACTCAACCTGCCCTGAAAAATGCCTTGCAGCCATGGATGCAAGTATTTTTTTTATTTTTTTTTTTACCAAATATTTTCATTGATAAATTTTTCATTCAGTTAACAATATGTTGCGGTAAAGATTACATCATGTAGTATTATGTCAGGACAATACAAACAAACTTATACATGTCGATAATAATAAGTGGATGCTTATAATTTCAACAGGGTAGGTGTACAGGATCAGAAAGTTGGCCTTAGAATTTTGTTGGTATAATAACAAGAGTTTGGAGGACCTTTGAGCAATTTTCGAGCTATAGATAGGTATTACTGCACAGTTCGGGTGTAGCGAAAGGACCGTGGATGGGGGCCGACCGTTAGGGTCGGCCTAGGTGAGACGAATAGCTTTGGGATGGTTGATCCAAAGGTCCCATTGTTTGTGGAAGGTGTCAAGCCTGAGGTTTGTTTTAACAAACGTGTACTCCCAAAGAAATTGGGCATTAAGGGTAATTATGATCTTGGCACATGACGGAGGGGTAGTGCACTTCCAGTTTCTGGATAAAGTCAAACAGGTAGCAATGAGGACATGCGTGACAATTGTGTGCATTTGTTTAGGTAGATTGTCCATGTCCAGACCTAGTAAGAGTTTTTGAGGTGTGAGTTGATCTCTAATGGAGGTGATAGAGAGTAGGAGTTTGGATAGGTCTGCCCAGTAGTGTTTAAGCATAGGACAGGACCACCAGATATGCAGGGCGGATCCTGGTTGCCCACAGTTTCTCCAGCATTGGTCAGTTGTGATAGGGTAGATTCTTGATAACTTTAGCGGGGTGAGGTACCAATTGTGGTAGATTTTTTTGTACTGTTTCCCAGTGTGATTTGCATCTGGAAACCTTTAAAGGTTGGGGAGAGTAGTTGCAACGGAGCGATTGTTCCCAGTAAAGCATTGTCTGTGTTTTCATTTTTCCTTCAGCGCTAGTGAGAAGTTTATAGAGATATGCAATGCTCCCTTTCTGACCAGCAGGTTTGGAGTAGTAGTTGAGTAGCTCATCAAGGGATGCATGGTGGGTCCATTTGATTTTAGCAAGTATTGAGCGAATGCGTAGATATTTGTAAAAGGATGTGTGTGGGATTGGCCATTTAGCTTGTATTTGTTGGAAGGATAGCAATGTCGAACCAGCATACAGTTGCCCAATGGTAGTTATGCCTGCTGCAGTCCACTCAGACAAGGTAATGTCCGTAGTGAGTAGCTGGAGAGTTTCCAGGGGAACGTGCAATGGGGAGAAGTGGGTGATCCCTTTAGTTGGCTGTATGAATGCTGTTAGAGTCTTAAGTGTAGCCTTAATAGTGCTCATGTAAGTACAAGTGGTAAGGTGTTGTAGTAGAATTGCACTGATGACAAGTTTGGGTGAAGAGGGTAATGCTGTGCATTCAATTTGGTACCAATTATTAGGGGAGTTTGGATTCCACCATGTTTTTGCCTGTTCCAGTATGGTAGCTTTGTAGTATGTTTGAACATTGGGGGCTCCCATTCCTCCAGATGAAACTGGCGTGTAAAGCGTGCTAGCAAGTGCTTTATTTAAAGAAAAGTGCAATTGTGTATGATTTACCGAACTTTAGCAAACCTAGCATCATTTACTGTAGTTAGGGCTTCCATCTATTTTAAAATGTATTCTGCATGTTTTCGGACAGGTAATGAAAGGCGGGTAATTTGAAGATAAAACCTTGGCATTCCTGAGCCACCTTCAGGGACACTAGTACAGGAGAGCAGGAATGTATCAGAATGGACAGGTGGTTTTTGGGCTCCTTCTTTGATACAACCGGCATGAAAGGCATTGGAAATTGAAAGCTATCGGCATCCAGCCAAAGATCCATATCAAAACTTATTAATACAGTATGAAAGTGAATCCAAACATGACAAAGATGCCAATGCTTATGATAGCATGAAAGGCATTGGGCTGGTATGAGCATAGTTCTAAGCCTGCATGCTGCCAGTCCTCCAGCTATGCTGATACCAGCTGAGCAGATTGGATAGCAGAACAGGATCAAACAAATTGACAGCATAGCATTTTTTTAGTTTTTATTTTAGGCTTTAGTTACTTCATATGTACTTACTTCTACAGCCAACCCCTCGAAATCAAAAAATCACAACTCTAACCCTGCACAGGCAACTGTCAAAAGCTCAAAAACCTGGGCACCAGACATGCCAACTGGCCAGGAGTTTATGAAAAGCCAACAAAAATGTGGATTTTTTAAGATATCTAAAACACCAATGTCAAAACTAAAATATTAATATCTTCATTCATTTGAGTATCACTTAGTTGGTCCAATCCCAAAAACACTATATTGTCAAAAGTATTGGGATGCCTTCCTTTATATGCACATGAACTTTAATGGCATCCCAGTCTTAGTCTGTAGGGTTCAATATTGAGTTGGCCCACCCTTTGCAGCTATAACAGCTTCATCTCTTCTGGGAAGGCTGTCCATAAGGTTTAGGAATGTCTATGGGAATGTTTGACCATTCTTCCAGAAGCGCATTTGTGAGGTCAGGCACTGATGTTGGACAAGAAGGTTTGGCTTACAGTCTTCACTCTAATTCATCCCAAAGGTGTTCTATTGGGTTGAGGTCAGACTCTGTGCAAGCCAGTCAATTTCCTCCACCCCAAACTTGGTCATCAATGTGTTTATGGACCTTGCTTTGTGCACTGGTGCGCAGTCATGTTGAAACAGGAAGGGGCCATCCCCAAACTGTTCCCACAAAGTTGGGAGCATGAAATTGTCCAAAATGTCCTGGTATGCTGACACCTTAAGAATTCCCTTCACTGGAGATAAGAGGCCAAGCCCAACTCCTGAAAAACAACCCCACACCATAATCCCCCCTCCACCAAATGATTTGGATCAGTGCACAAATCAAGGCCCATAAAGAAATGGATGAGCAAGTTGGGGTGCAGGAAATTGACTGGCCTCACCCCAACCTGATAAAACACCTTTGGGATGAATTAGAGTGGAGACTGCGAGCCAGGCCTTCTCATCCAACATCAGTGCCTGACCTCACAAATGCGCAACCATTCCCATAGACACCCTCCTAAACCTTGTGGACAGCCTTCTCCGAAAAGTTAAAGCTGTTATAGCTGTAAAGGGGGGCCAACTCAATATTAAACCCTACAGACTAAGACAACGTTAAAGTTCTTGTGTGTAAAGGCAGGTGTCCCAATACAGTGTATGCCTGAGGCACACTTCCACATGTGTATTATTATTTCAGGCAATTATGTAGCACTGTCAATTTACGCAACGCTTTACATATATATTGTACATTCACATCAGTCCCTACCCTCAAGGAGCTTACAACCTAAGGTCCCTAACTCACATTCATACATATACTAGGGCCAATTTGCTTTAGACAAGAGCCAATTAACCTACCAGCATGTCTTTGGAGTGTGGAGGAAACCGGAGTACCCCCACACAGGCACAGGGAGAACATGCACTCTCCAGGCAGGTAGTGTCGTGGTTGGGATTCACACCAGCGTCCCTTTTGCTGCCAGGCGAAAGTGCTATCCACCACACCACTGTGCCACTGTGTATTTTATTTATTTTTTAATAAAGCAGGAATTTTACTTCACTTTACGGAGAGCGCTAGATATCATTTTCTTTTTTCTATATGATGCCAATGATTGATCCTTTTCCTGGGAGGTCTCTCTGACGACATCTATACATAAGCTATTGCCTGTTCATGATTGGGACAAGAAGCGCTATTTGGCTCCTGTAATAAGAGCCAGGTAATTGAGGTGAGCTGCTATTGTTACTGGTGGAGGTGCACTTTTTCATCTGTTCACCGGCAATTATGCACAGGGTGCTTTCTACTAAGGACTTTTTTATATATCAGCGCTGCACTTTTTCTGATTAGACATTCTGGTTATAGGATTTGAATAGACAACCTATAGTATACAGCTGCTTATTTTACATGAGACCGCACTGATTGACTTTTATTTTTGCAAACACACACTTGTTCAATTCCATTGTGTGTGTGCACATTGCTGCGCAAATGGGTGCGGCCATGTTGGATATTGTCCATTATGCCAGGTCTCTAGGCAAGTCTCCTTTGGCTTGTTCCTTGACAGCTTAAGAGCTTCAAACACGTCTAAAACATTTCAAGGGTAAAAGCCTCCCCCTCCTTAATGCAAAAGAAGAGGGTGTATTTTTCTCCTGAAACACATTGGCTGTATTTGATGTTCCTAACCAATAAACATTTCAAAAAGACATTTAAGTGATATGAACATTTGTACTAGGCACTCCTTAGTACATATCCAAGAATTTGTCACAGTCATGTGTCATTGCCCTGTGCAGGTGGTAGGCATATGCCACCTGCCAGGCGGGTGCTTAAAGATAGATGTTGACTTTTGACAATAAGTCAGAATATGCATATCAGTAGTAATGCAATTTAGTACTAACATTTGTATCAGGCACTTCTCAGTATATATTTCGTAATCCATTTGTTGTGACCAGAGATGTCACATACATAACGTATTGTCAAATGATAGCTCCAAACAATTAAGAGTCCAAGGATTTTAATGATAAAATTGATTAATAACAGGAAAAAAGTCAAGCATTTCAGGGTGCACTTTGGCTTTTCATCTGCTATAAAGCAATATTATTATTACAAATCTTGGATTCTTGTGTTAGTTTGGCATTCTTACCGGACTGCCTGTATATGGGTCCCTCTCTTGCTGTTAAGGTTGTTTTCAGGACTTGGATCTGAACCCATGACCTCGGTTGTGTCTGGCAGTAGAACTTCTTGCCGAGCCACCTGAGATTCTGGATAGCTCCTTTCCTGATTGCTCAGACAACCTTGCGTTATGCCTTGTTTCTCTAACCCTTTGCTCCTCCCATGAACTTCCTATTCAAGTCATGCCTCTGAACTTCCTGCATGCCAGATTATTGTGCACTCTCCATTCAATATCTTACTCCTGTCATTGCTGCTGCTATCTGTATATATGCTATCACTCATTACCATCCTTTGGCTTGTTCCTCGACTACACTTCTGTTTGATCCCAACCTGCAACCACTTGTTACCGACATTTGTTTACCGATTACGCTTCTGCTGGATCCCTACCTGCTATATCTGCTATTGGTCCCCGGCCTGCTCACCTCCTGGTGAAGCAATCCTGAGGGCCACAACCTGGTACTTACATGTAGCAAAACCCATCCCCATCATCCGTAGCTCTGGTGAATAATAATTAGTACTTAGAGTCTGTGTCATCCTCCAGGGTAACCTGCTTGTATACCTATCCTGCTGGGCAGTGGAAGCCTCTCTACAGCTATACCTACTGGTTTCCCAACCTGACCCCTGACCACAGCAGTTGTCACTTTGTGGAGTGCTGCAGAACTAGAGCCAGTGTGCCCAGTGACAATTTCAGTGTCCCTTAGAAGATCTGAATTCAGCACCCCATTGGTTCTTGTTTTTGTGAACTGTGTGGTAGTAGCCTAGCATCAGAATAAGGTTCAAGTACACTATAATTCCACCATAGATCTGCTTTCTTGAAGGACAACACTCCACTGTATATCCATCAATCCAATTCCCACATCTGTCAGTTTACTCTTATCACAGTTATATTGTCATACTGTATATTAGTCATACTGTATATACCATGACTTTCACAGGAAGGGCAGGGTGTCTGCGATTGACCATGTGGCTTGACATTGTCTAAGGAGTTGATTTACTAAAACTGGAAAGTGCAAAATGTGGTGCCATTGTGCATGTTAGCCAATAAGCTTCTAACTTGTTCAATAAAAGTGATTGTAAGGGACAAATAAAATAAACACAAACAAACTTGTCATACTTACCTGCTCTGTGCAATGGTTTTGCACAGAGCAGCTCCAATCCTCCTTTTCTCAGGTCCCCCACTGTCACTCTGGGCCCCTCCCCCTTGATAAGTGCCCCCATAGCTAGCCACTTGCTATGGGGGCACTCGTGCATGCTCAATCCCGAGCTGGCCTTCTGTGTCCATAAGACACAGAGAGCATGAGTCAGCCCCACCCCCCACCACCTCACTGGCTGTGATTAACAGCAGTGGGAGCCAATGCCTCCTGTTGCTGCATCTTAGCAAATCAGGAGAAAGAGACCCAGGAGAGCCTCAGCTCTCATGCACATCGCTGGATCAAGATCGGGCTCAGGCATAAGTATTGGGGGGGGGGGGCTGCACACTGAAGGTTTTCTACCTTACTGAATAATATGCATTAACCCCTTGCCGACCGCCGATCGGCAATTGACGGCGGCAAGGTGGCTCGTGAGCGCAAATCGCCGTCATATGACGGCGGCCGCGCTCACGAGCCTAGTGAGCGCGCGTATACTGCCGCTAAACGCGAGTGCTCGGTGGAACGGCGGCAGTTAACGGCTAGCCGCCAGCCGTTCCCCAATTACGTATAATAAGTCATTCCATCTTTTGGAAGTCACACGTCGGGGGGGGGGGGTTATGAATACGGACTCGGGCTAGAACTAGGTCGCTACACGTACTCTCGACTCCGAGAGGACCCAGAGAAAGAGGACTAAACGATTCTACGTCGTTGTCCTCCGTAACCGAGGGTGACGACAATTAGTGTCGGTCACTCCACCACCCCCCACCCCGACTGAGTACGAGAGACACAGAATACCTGTGTCTTCCGGTCGAGCCC
>BLSH010236965.1:258577-276994 GCA_018402905.1 Glandirana rugosa | reverse complement strand
TGTGGCGAAGTCATTCAATGCTAGGTTAAGACAATTTACTTAACTTAAGAATATGAGGGGGGAAGGGAGATGGAGAGAGATAAATGCAGAGGGAAATAGAGTCAGAAATAGGAAGACAGAGGAAAACAGAGAGGTGAAAAGAGATAGATTGGGGGACACTGATAGGAGGAAACACGGGAGGAGCAAAAGAAAGATACCTAGGGAGAGGCGAGAATGAGAAAAAAAGTAGAAGCTGAAAAGATAGGGATGATCTCAGAGATGTAACTAGGACCTTCAGGGCCCTGGTGCAAGAAACCATGAAGGGCCCCCCTGACCCTCCCCCCTTTCATCTGACCCCCGGGCTTCCAGTTCTGGGAGGGCGTCCATGGACTTCCTCCCAGAACCCTGTCTCCCTTGTGCCCCCTGGGGCGCATATATACAGCACCTTCAGACACAGATCACGGTAAAGGGCCAATCACAGCGACCCTTTACTATGTGATTATCTGATCACATATGAACAGACTTTCCAGTTACTAGTCCTTTTTTCCCACACTGTGTCTGTGTGAGGAAAGGAGAGCTGTTAACCAGCATGACTGTCAGTGTTTATACTGATAATCAGAGCTCTGATCATCAGTGCAGCCCCATCTTGCAGCCTATCAGTGCTGCATATCAGTGCCCATCAGTGCCGCCTATCAGTGCAACCTATCAGTGCTTATCAGTGATACCTATCGGTGCTCATCATTGTCACATATCAGTGCCCATCAGTGCTGCCTATCATTGCCACTTATCAGTGCCCATCAATGCCACCTATCAGTGCCCATCAGCAGGACTCTGAGCTGAGAGCACCTCTCTTTTATACAGCCCGGGGCATGCACTGACAGCCCCCCCCCTCCTCCCTTCTCCCTCGCATGGAAAGGGAGAGAGCCAATTTTATTTTTTCTCCTCCCGCCCCTCTATTCCTGTGTGGTCTGTGGGAAGTGTGAAGCCCAGCAGCTGAATGATCAAATTCAGCTGCTTAGCTTCACAGTTCCCACAGTGCATACAGGAGGAGAGGGGTGGGAGAAGAAGGAGTAGATTGGCAGCTCTCTCCTCTCCCATCCATGCTCAGGAGGAGGGAGGGGGATCTGTCAGTGTAGCTCTGCGCTGTATGAGAGAGACGCTCTCAGCTCAGAGCCCTGCAGCAAGCAACCCCGCTGGGCACCCTGGCAGTGGTGGAACGCCAGGGCCTGGTTGCAAGTCCAACATTTGCGACCCTGGTAGTTCCACCACTGGATGAGCTGAAGGTTCAGTCCAAACAAAATTTTTGACAGAACCTTGACGGGTTGACCATTTTGACACGTCCAAAGACTTACCCACTCTGTGGGAGCCAAACATTATAGGTATTAGTAGTATTACATCTGCTACTCTATATGACATTATCCCATTATCAATCATTGTTAAGGATGCTGGTGGATGCAGGCACCACAAAGCCCTTGACAACAAATGACATAATCAACCCATCTGCTTACATGGTTGGGAATCCCTGGCCATGTAAGCAAATGGGTGGTAATAATTAAAAAAAAATGCTTCTGGCAAAGCAAATATTTATGAGGGCAAAGGACTCTTCCCCACAACCCTTGCTTATTGAAGTCTGGAGGTCCCATTAAACAATTAGATGGCTTCCATATACCAGCACCACCCACCCCACCCTCCAAGAATGAGTAAGGGGTAAGTATTACCCTATTACATTTACAAAAAATGGTAATCAATTAAAAAAAAAAAAAAACAGACACAAATACACATGTTCCATGATGCCTGGTCCCCGCTGACCCTGTCTGCTGAAACCCTGCTCGAACCGACCGTAATTGTGTTCAGATCATCACTACTGAAAGACAGGAAGAGACAATAAAGGGACAGAGGGGTGTATTGCAGCTGTGTCCAAACAAGGCAAGCAGAAGACAAAGTATTGATCACCGGAATTGCCTATAGATTCCCTGCAGCAGATATTTTTAATGCTTCTGACTTACCATGCCTTGTTCTGTGCTGTGTCTCTGTATGAAGGTTGCCATATTGAAAGAAGAGCAAGGCTGGTTTCCTCATGTCAGAGTTTTCTTCTGTCAATGACTGCTGATCTGGTGGGGTAATGAACATGAAACAGCAGGAGAGCTGGAGGAAGCACATATCCACAGAATGAATGAATCAGAAGCAGGGAGATCCTTGCACTGCACACCCTCAGGTACAGCTTCCTCCCCAGCAAGGAGAACTGTGAGAAACACAGAAGTGACATTGACAAATCTCACTACAAATCCTGTGAGACCAGCAGTAAGAGCTGGCTGAGTGTCGCTGTGATAGACTCTGCTTCCGGTATGAGACTTGAAGTCTTGGCTCGAACCAAGAACACAGTTCGGTATGCTGTATGTAGCCTCAGCTACATACAGTGTATACTGCACATCTAGCAGCCTCACGTTAGTGAAGGACAGCTTGGCCCAAACAAACTATGTAAAGTATATCAAAATATGGAGTTCAACTTTAAGGCTAGTTAGGTATAATTCCAAAATTCCACTTTAAGGACCTCACTATGCTGTCTAGGAGGCAAGTCTGAATCACAAGACTGACTGAACAGAATTACATTTTAATGGGCAAGAAAATTTACAAATATGTATTTTACATTTTCTTTTCACCTTGATATTAAGCATCTGGAGCTAATGTAGTTTTGCTTTGTAGGAAATAGAACTGATCTGGAAAACCTTTTCCAAAGCATCAAGGAAATTCTAAATTGTTAATACCTAGCGTGAAGCACATGGCAGAGGTTTCCATTCTTGTCACCACTAAAAAGCATAGAAGGTTATTTATTTGCAGCTGTTCAATATACTTAACACATAGGTCTCAGGAATAACAATATTGTTACCATGAATTATAGATGAAGACAAGAAATTTCACGGAGAAGGACATTGCAGCAATAAACTGCAACAAAGAAAAGCAAAGTATTAAGACGTATAGGACACGTTTGTTAGAGCACGACAATTAATCCCACTGGCATTCCTATAGGCAAGACTTGAGGGCTCCACTCAAAATGGGCATAACTTTTTTTATCAACTTACATAGGTCATTCAAATTTCACCTATTGGTAGAGTAACTCGACTCTATAACAGTGGTCTTCAATCTGTGGCTGGTGGGCCAAATGCGACCCTTTGCTGGAATTTATCCGGCCCTTTGGAGACTATTGTTCACACTGATTTGAGGCACCATCGAGGCACCATTCCTTCCACTGATGCCAACAGTTGGGCATAATTCCTCCCACTGACAACAACGAGGCACTACTAATTCCACTGACACCAATGATGAGGTACCATTCCTTCCACTCTTCCACAAACAGGGCACTATTCCTCCCATTGTTACCAATGATGGGGCACTATTCCTCCTCCTACTGACCATAGGCATTGCAGTTTGTTTTACTCACACTGACCAACAAGCCTGAGACATTGTTACTCTCACTGATGCTGTTGCATTTCCCACTCCCACTGGCAAAAGTCTGCCCCCCCCCCACAAAGTCTTAAGGACAGTAAACTGGCCCTTTGTTTGGAAAGTTTGGTGACCCCTTCGCTATATTATCTCTTCTTCTTTGTTATTGCAGGTAAAAAATGGATTCCAAGCAGAAGCAATGTGCCATCATTCAGTTTTTGACGAAGAAGGGGTGCAGGCTGTCTGACATCCACAGAAGTCTACAGAATGTTTACAGGGATCACATCATTGACAGAAGCAATGTCTTGTCATTGGTGACTCTTGTCAGTGGTGTCATCTCCGTAAATATTCAATATTGAATTGGCCCACCCTCTGCAGCTATAATAGCTTTAACTTTTCTGGGAAGGCTATACATAAGGTTTAGGAGTGTGTCTATGGGAATGTTTGACCATTTTTCCCGAAGCGCATTTGTGAGGTCAGGCACTGATGTTGGATGAGAAGGCCTGGCTCACAATCTCCGCTCTAATTCATCCTAAAGGTGTTCTATCAGATTTAGGTCAGGACTCTGTGCAGGCCAGTCAAGTTCCTCCATCCCAAACTCGCTCATGTCTTTATGCACCTTACATTGTGCATTGGTCCAAATCATTTGGTGGAGGGGGGATTATGGTGTGGGGTTGTTTTTCAGGAGTTGGGCTTGGCCCCTTAGTTTCAGTGAAGGGAACTCTTAAGGCATCAGCATAACAAGATATTTTGGACAATTTCATGCTCCCAACTCTGCAGGAACAGTTTGGGGGTGGCTCCTTCCTGTTCCAACATGACTGCGCACCAGTGCACAAAGCAAGGTCCATAAAGACATGGATGAGTGGAGGAACTTGACGGGCCTGCACAGAATCCTAACCTCAACCCAATAGAACACCTTTGGGATGATTTAGAGCAAAGATTACGAGTCAGGCCTTCTCGTCCACATCAGTGCCTGACCTCACAAATGCGCTTCTGGAAGAATGGTCAAACATTCCCATAAACACTCCTAAACCTTGTATACAGCCTTGCCAGAAGAGTTGATGCTGTTATAACTGCAATGGGTGGGCCAACTCAATATTGAACCCTACAGACTAAGACTGGGATGCCATCAAAATTCATGTGCGTGTAAAGGCAGGTGTCCCAATACTTTTGGTAATATAGTGTATATTTAAAATGTACAATTGTTAATCTCTTATATTAAACCAGGACAGTAAGCAGACCAGATGAGTAATATTTTTATTTTCAGATCCTGAACATGACAGGCCACATTTATGAACACAGTGCATTTTAAAGCAATGTGTAATATATATGATGCATGATATCTAATTTTCCATGACTGAGCTGTTAAAGACAGCTAGACTCATGGAGAACGGGCTAGGAATCAGCTGCATCAGCCAATAATCACTGTCACCGCTTTCAATGCACGACTTTATCTTGAAAATCACCTCTCACTGCTCATTCTATGATAAAGCAAAGAGATACAGACTGTTATATTTCAAACCGACATTATGCAGCAAATATGCTAAAGGGGTTGTGTGCTTTAAAAACAGATCAATCTATTTCCAATGTAAAGTCTTTAAGCTGAACTCTGGCCAGCTTATACAAATCCCTATTTGGTATTCACCCCCCATAGTAAGCCTCCAGTATGATAACAAAGAAAAATACCAACCATATACATTGCTACTCCAGCAGTCAGCAATAACTGTAATGTAGGCAGGTGCAGGTTTTCCCTCCATCCAGTAGGTGGCACTGTTCCATTATACAGATGTATTGGAGACTGTTAGGGAAATTGTCCCCTCAAGGACTACGTTGGCATCCCAGAGGTGCCAGCTATCTGATTGGTTGCTGTAACTTCTGGTGACCTTTGGTGGCCATCTTGGTGTAGGACCCTATAAAATAGGGTGCTCGTGTCATTTGGGTATACCTGGAGCAAGTAGTAGGTCAGGGATAGAGATACTGCTTGTAACAGAGAGTGTAAAGTGCGGGGAAAGGTTCCTGATTAGAGTTGAGCGAACCTGTGGATGTTCGGGTTCGGTGGGTTCGGCCGAACTTCGGAAAAAAGTCCGGGTTCGGTACCGAACTTGACCCAAACTTTACCCCGAACCCCATTGAATTCAATGGGGACCCGAACTTTTCGGCACAAAAATGACTGTAAAAGAGTCCTGGAAAGTGCTAGAGGGCTGCAAAATGATTTTAGAACAATAATCTGCCCCTTACAGCAACAGCAGGAACCTGACCCTATAGAACTAGGAGATGATTTTAGAACAATAATCTGTCCCTCTAAGCAGTAGACTCTACCTAGTCCAGTCAGATCTTTCTGTAATGCAGGATGAGATCTGCAATCTGTCCCTAAAAGCAGTAGTAGGAGTAATCTCTCTACCTATCTATCTATCTGCAATCTGTCCCCCACAGCACCGGCAGCATCCTCTCCCTACACTACCCAGAAAGCATGTGACATGCAGCACTGTGACTCCAGCCTCATATAGAGGCTGGGTCACATGATGCACTGACCAATCACAGCCATGCCATTAGTAGGCATGGCTGTGATGGCTTCTGGGGAAAACCAGTGAAACGCTTATTGATTGGCTGCCCTGAAGCTATTCAACATGCGTGATCAAATACCCGAACCCAGAACTTGAACCCAAACTTTTTTTCAAATGTCCGGGTTCGGGTCCGGGTCATGGACACCCCAATGTTCGGGTTCGCTCAACTCTATTCCTGATAAGTAGGGTCAGAACAGGGCCAATGTCTGCCTTGAGGAAACATTCTGGTATATGGATTAGGAATGTGGAGTTCTTCCAAGCACAATTCCTGCTGCAGAGGGACGCTGCCCACCGCTCTCTGCAGGAGTGTGCCCGCAGCTCGGGCCGACCCAATGTCCGTCGGCAGGCCACAATGACCTGGCAGAGATAAAGAACGGGGAACCGCCGATATAAACATGGGGGTTCCCCGCTCTGTCAGTGGGCGTATAAAAGATCTACTCATCCCTGTTACTGGGATCAGTTAGATCTCTTATGCCCCTGGCAGCCCAGCACCCTCACAGTTAGAACACGCCTAGGGAACACAGTTAACCTCTAGATCACCCCCTGCAGGTTAACCCCTTCACTGCCAATGACATTTATACAGCAATCAGTGGATATCTAAATTTCTGATCGCTGTATAAATTTCATTGGTCACAAAAAGTGTCAAAAAAGTCCCAATAAAAATCGCAGATCGCCGCCATTACCAGCAAAAAAAAAAATATTGTAAAAACCTCAGAAATGAATTCTTATGGTTTGTAAATGCGGCAACTTTTGTGCAAACCAATCAATAAAAGCTGATTGCAATTTTTTTTTTACCAAAAATATGAGGAAGAATATAAATCGGTCAAAACCGATGAACAAATTTGCTCTTTTTTATTTTTATTTTAGCAAAAAGTAAGAAATATTGTTTTTTTTTTTGCAAAATTGTCGCTCTTTTTTTGTTTATAGCGGTGATCAGAAATGACGCAGAGGTGATCAAATACCACCAAAAGAAAGCTCTATTTGTGGAAAAAAAAGGACGCAAATTTAGTTTGGGTACAACGTCGCACGACCGCGCAATTGTCAGTTAAAGCGACGCAGTGCCAAATAGCAAAAAGTGCTCTAGTACTAGCATGGGAAATCCTTCCGGGGTGAAGTGGTTAAAGTGCTGTGCCAGTACCCTGCCAACTACCATCCCTCAAGCGGAAGCCGTCCTCCGGTAATACAGGCCCAAGCCTGGTAATACTGTGTAATAATAAACGGCTTTATTGCCTTACATCAGTACCTACAAATACTGGTATAATTCATTACTGCTGACCTACAGTATACTGTATATTCAATATACAAGACAACATAAGAACTGGGTGCTCAATCTCTCCTTGACTGGGTACCCTGGGCCCCACCTACAGGCTCCAGTCCCAGAAGAAGGGCCACCCCTCATTGAATAGGAATGGCTTCAAGGGACTGGTCAGTGGGTCAGGACAGGAGGAAGACAGCAGGAGCAATTCTGCATACTGAAAACGACCAAGACTAAACGAGCATTGGAGCCTTAAGTGGGCCATACATGGATGAACATTTGGTCGGTTCAGCAGAGATCAGCTGAATTTCAATCCTTGTATGGGTAAGCTGGTTGTACAGAAGTCAATTTTTGAGCAAACAAAAAAAAATGGCATTTTTTTAAAATGAAATATAACCTATAACTTTGTCCATCCATTGTTGTGTCTCAGTGCTGCTGGTTTCCTTATCTTCCAGCCACTTTTTGTCTACATGCACTCACTTGCGCTGGACATCATTGGCCTGGTCCTGCCTCCTAATAGTGAAATGATAAACATCATCCTTATAGAGGTGCATCTGACAACCTAGGAGTAAAACCGGAAGACAGTTGTCACCCTATAAGAAAAAAGTGTCTAAACAATGGTCTTCATGGAAGGATCAATAAGTAACCACTTGCCGACCAGCCGCCGTCGTTTTACAGCGGCAGGTTGGCTCTTTCCCGCGAATCGCCATACCTGTACGCCGCTCGTGGGAACGTGTGGTGTGGGCTTGCACGCCCACTGGCTAAAGTGGGTGGGGCGGACTTGAATGCTCCAGAAACAGGCAGAACGGGGATCTGCCAGTGTAAACAAAGGAAATCCCTGTTCTGACAGGGGAGTTGAGTGAGATTGTCTGTTCCCAGTGATCGGGAACAACAATATCTCTCCTCTTCCAGTCAGCCCAGCCCCCATACAGTTTGAAACACCTCCCAGGGAACACATTTAACCCTTTGATGACCACTAGTGTTAACCCCCTCCCTGCCAGTGACATTTATACAGTAATCAGTGGCTATTTTTGCTCTGATCGCTGTATAAATGTCAATGGTCCCAAAAAAGTGTCAAAAGTATCCGTCCTACTTCCAATTCCGGTGCCGCATGTGAAGGAGCGAGGAACAGCGGCTCCGGCCATTCAAGCATATAAAATCCTGCTTCCTCCCCTCACTGAACACCGGACTCGCCCCAGACAACACCCTACACCTGCAGAGACGCCGCTGGATGGACAGGTTTGTGGTACATAATCCACCCGGCGCTATGGCACCCCCGAGCTCGGACACTGACACAGCGGGCGTGGGCTCAGCCAAAATGACGAACGGACCTCCAGCCCTGCACTCCACACTGACACCACAGGCATCCGAAGCCCACCAGGTCTCTCTCTCTCCACCCACACTCACCCCTCAGATGGACGCTCAGTTTGAAGGGCTGGCTCAGGCGGTAGCAGCACTCCTGACACCATCTATAACAGCTGCAGTGGACCGAGCGGTCTCAGCAGGGATCTCCCAGCCCAGAAAGGAACTGGTGGAGCACACCAAATGGATAGGAGAGCTAGAGACAAGAGTCTCAGATATAGAAAACAATATGCAGTCCTCCTTTACTGCCAACCAACATATAAAACAAACTCAGCAATATCTACTGGACAAATTAAACGATTTAGAAAATCGCAGCAGGAGGAACAACCTACGCATAGTCCATCAAGACGCATTGTCTGACAATCGTGCAACTCGCATCTCCGCAGCTTTGGGCATAAATACGCAATGCACAGTGGAAAGAGCACATAAAATGGGAGCCCCATCAAATGAGAGACACACCCCACAGCCGGTAATCGCTCGCTACCTCAATTATGAGGATAAACAACATTCTCCGCTCCTTCCGCAATTCAAAAGCTCTACAGATAGATAGCCATAAATTTTTGATTTTTGCGGATTACTCGCTAGAGGTTTCAAAACAGCGCAAGGCCTTTGAACCTATCTGTGCAATTCTCTTTGAGAAAAGAAAATTAAATTTACTCTGGCCTTCCCAGCGACTTTGAAGTTCCTCATCCACAAGGGGGATCCCAAGTCTTTCTCAGACCCGGAAGAAGCTATGCAATTCCTGCCCTCTCACCTGCAAATCCCGATGGACATAACTGTGCCACCGCCCTCCCCACACCTAGGAGAACCCAGGGAGCAAAGAAGCCCCAGGAAAGACCCCGCTAAGAGGATGCGCCTGGTGGACTTCTCAAGACGTGGATATGAAGCATAAAAACAGCATGTTTGCCAATCCTTATTCCAGAACTCCAGATGCCAGTCTGAAACATGCACTTGTTGCCTTCCACCACACCTTTCCTGCACCCCTGTTATTGGTAATTTAAGTTATGTTGTATCTGTCTTTGAGTTCACATTGCCGTTGCTCGCTTACATATTTTATCACACATGTTAAGCCCAGCGGGCCCCAACAGCTTTGCTTTGGGCCGGCGACCGGGTCATCTGCCATCTCCCCCTATGGGGAGAAGGCTACGTAAAACATATTAGAAGGAACGGGCCTTATGCTCTGCCCTCCAATTACCAAGTCGAGTGAGGGGACAAATGACTGCTTCTCGGCCCAGGTAACGCTGTTCAGGGTAGTTGGATTCATATGTGGAAAGAAGTGAAGTCCTGTCTTCCCAGAGTTTCCCTCAGTAACCCCCAACTGCTGGGGGTCACCCCATTCCTGGTCCAAGTTCAACCCCACTGTCCTAAATTTTTCCCTCAGGTCATGCCTTCTTTGTTCTTTCATCTCCTCTTAAAGCAGATAACTTATATCGCTACCCACCAAAACCTTGTATACACTGCAGCATTTACCTTAATACAGGACACCCCCTGACACCAGTCCCAGAATGAAAATGATCTCTTGGAACGTTAAAGGCCTTCGGTCCCCCAATAAACGTATGGCCGTCTTGCGACACTTGAAAAGACTAAAAGCGGATGTGGCCCTGTCTCATCCCATCTGAGAGGGACAAATAATATCGGTGATCATCAAGTCCCGCACCAGATCCTGGGCTATAACAAATGTCTATGCCCCCAATTCACCAACAACCACCTTTTTTCAAAATCTCTTTGCACATGTAGCCCCACTCCTCCATCTCCCCCTCATTCTAGCTGGCGATTTCTATCAGTAGGACAGATCGTCAGCCAAACCCAAACTCACATCAATCCAAGAGTGCCCCCACCCTACTACACAAATTCACAGAAAGCACGAATCTCACGGACTCCTGGAGACTGGCCAACCCAGACGCAAAAGACTTCACTTTCTTCTCTTCCCCCCACGACTCCATGTCAGGCATAGACTACATCCTACTAAACCCTCTCCTCCTTCCCCTGGCTTCCTCCCCACAGCTAGAGGCCATGGTCATCTCTGACCATTCTCCCGTCTCGGTAAACCTCCCAGGCCTCACACATCAGACAAAACCCCCACTTGGCTTCTCCTGAGCCACCTCGCAAAGGACAAGACACTACAACAGGTGATAAATGACACCTGGGAAAAGTTCTCTTCCACTAACCAGGCACACAGGAAAGATCCTTTTTTCTTTTGGGAAAGGGGAAGGCAGTGCTTTGAGGTAGAATCATCTCCTACGCGGCAGGCTACAAAAAACAAATCAATAAGAAATACTCTGAAACCAGCAAAGCACTCAGACATGCCCAACTCACGCTATCCCAAAACAACACAAAAGGCAACAGAGACGCCTGGAAGCAGGCCAAACTTTAATTTGACCACTGGGCTGAAGCCCAGGAATGTCTCTATAAGTCAGAGAAAGACCTAAAATACCACAAAAATTGTCACTCTCTTTTTGTTTATAGCGCAAAAAATAAAAACCGCAGAGGTGATCAAATGCCACCAAAAGAAAGCAGTGTTTGTGGGGGAAAAAAAAGACATCAATTTTGTTTGGGTGCAACGTCGCATGACTGTGCAATTGTCAGTTAAGTCGAACTCAGTGCCAGATCGCAAAAAAATGGCCTGGTCAGGAAGTGGGTAAATCCTTCCAGTTAGACAATTTGAAAACTATTTTAGGCAAATAAATATTTATTGAGTTTTAACAGCAAAGCTAAAACAATAATGAGATGGGTTCAATAACATAGCCAGTTCACCATGGATACATTAAGGAATACAACCATTAACAAAAACATGGTGTCTTGGAAGAAAAAAATGATGTTAAAGAAGGGAGAAATGTCCCAAGAAAGCATATTGTCGTGAGAAGTCCAGATATGTGAATGTTTTTGGAGTAATGTTGCCTGCTGTTGATTATATTAAACATGGGTTTAGATCTTCTTTAAATGATTGATGTGGCCCAGGGAAGAGATATCCCTTCTCTTCTTGTTCTGTCTGACACTGGTCAACTGGACAAAAAGCTAGGAGAAGTCTTCCTCATAGGGACTAACCGAGGTTACTTTCTAGCCTTATTTATACATTACAGGTATTTACGTAGCACCGACATTTTACACAGCACTTTACATATCATACATTCACATCAGTCCCTGCTCTCAAAGAGCTTACAATCTATGGTCTCTAATTCAAGTACACTATATTACCAAAAGTATTGGGATGTCTGCCTTTACGCGCACATCAACTTCAATGGCATCCCAGTCTTAGTTTGTTGGGTTCCAAATTGAGTTGGCCCACCCTCTGCAGCTATAACAGCTTCAACTCCTCTGGGAAGGCTGTCCACAAGGTTTAGGAGTGTCTATGGGAATGTTTGATCATTCTTCCAGAAGTGCATTTATGAGGTCAGGCCCTGATGTGGATGAGAAGGCCTGGGTCACAGTCTCCACTCTAATGCACCCCAAATGTGTTCTGTTGGGTTGAGGTTAGGACTCTGCACAGACCAGTCAAGTTCCTCCACCCCAAACTCACTCGTCTGTGTCTTTATGGACCTTGCTTTGTGCACTGTCCAAATCATTTGGTGGAGGGGGGATTAATGTGTGGGGTTGTTTCTCAGGGGTTGGGCTTGGCCCCTTAGTTCCAGTGAAGGGAACTCTTAAGGTGTCATTTTGGACAATTTTATGCTCCCAACTGTGTGGGGACAGTTTGGGGATGGCCCCTTCCTGGTCCAGTGCACAAAGCAAGGTCCATAAAGACATGGATGAGGGAGTTCAGGGTGGAGGGACTTAACTGGCCTGCACAGAGCCCTAACCTAAACTCGACAGAACACCTTTGGGATGAATTAGAGTGGAGACTGCGAGCCAGGCCTTCTCATCCACATCAGTACCTGACCTTTGCAAATGGGCTTCTGGAAGAATGGTCAAACATTCCCATAGACACTCCTAAACCTTGTGGACAGCCTTCCCAGAAGAGTTGAAGCTGTTATAGCTGCAAAGGGTGGCCAACTCAATATTGAACCTTTTGGACTCATGTGAGACCTTCAAAAACAAGTGAACAAGGCATCTCTCATTTTTTTATCTGAGCAGATTCCCTTTAAAATCTCTTTCTTTTCTTCAAATACCGTACAAGGGACAAGTTTCTCTTATATTTTCTATTATATTTTCTATTTTTTTTTTTACATCAATTTCATTCCTAAATTATTTCCCAATTCTGTCTTGACAATATAGCCAAGACTGAGGGATAGAACATGTTAGGAGTGACTAGGGGAATTTAATATCTACAGTATTGAGGAAACAAGTAAAAATAAAACCTTTAAATATAATAAGGGTGTTAATAAGGTTAAGGATACCAGTAGGTTCAATATGAAGCCAAAATCAAGAACATGACGACAGGACCTCAAACTAAGGGGAGGAAAGTACAAAACTAACCTTACAAAGTAGTTGTTTCTTGGAGTGGACTTCACGCAAACAAAAAATTAACAAAAGAAACAGATTGGATAGGTTCAATATGAAGCCAAAATCAAAAACATGGTGGTATGACCTCAAACTGGATGGAGGAAAGCTCAAAACTAACCTTAGAAAATATTTGATTCTTGGAATGGACTTCAAGCAAACAAAAAATTAACAAAAGAGGCAGATTGGATAGGTTCACGATGGAGCCAAACTCAAGAACATGGCGGTATTACTTCAAACTGGATGGAGGAAAGCTCAAAACTAACCATAGAAAGTAGATGATTCTTGGAATGGATTTCAAACAAACAAAAAAAAAAAATAACAGAAAAAAAGAAAGACTAGATAGACCACTTGGTCTTTTTCTCCCATCACTTTTCTGCTTCTATTACATTTTCATCATCTATCTTGCATTCTTAACAGCCTGTCCTGATCGAAATTTCAAACATGTGGTCCTTTATGATAGCAACTATTTCTCCCTCATCTCCCATCTAATCTTTCTGTACTTTGCCTGCTCACCCACTTTCATATTTTCTGCTTTACTGTTTTTTTTTTTTCCAAGCTATATCTTAGTTTCTTTTCTAAAGAACTGCCTATAATAGCTTTGATAAAGAACCCTTTTAGATATGATTGAAAATCATTACCATAACACGATTTGGCTCCCATTTTATGGAGCGGCTCTGGAAATTCTTCGCTACGTCTTTATTGCTTAAATTAAGAAAATTACGTTAAAGCCTTGATTCAAAAAAATCACGATGAGCGGAAGAGAAGAGAAAAAATAAAGGAAGGAATTGCTTTGACGGCACTTCTGTTTCAGTATGCATTTCAATCGAATTTAACTCGGCAATGCAATAAGAGCAGCCCAGTAATAGAGCAGTGGTCTTCACTCTCTATGGTTCCCATTTTATGTAATTGTAACCAACTTTCGTAAGAAATGATTTTGAGAGCTGCCATCAAGACCTGATTTGAATTTCAATAATGATAAAAAAGAAAAGGTTGCAATAGAGTTTAAGTGTATGCAAAGCCAAAACTTTTTCCTTGTTTCGAAAAGAGTAGGTAATAGTTAGGGCCTCATCAGTTTCTTGTTTTCTATCTGTGTTTAGTCCAGGAAATTTCTTTTTACTTCCTGTCCCAGAGATACAGCAGGAAGTAAGAGAAGATTTCTTCAAACCAAGATGTTATCCCAGCCTTTTTAATACAGAGGAACCCTTGAAATAAATTTCCTGTCTCACGGAACCCTTGCTAAAAATGACTATATTTACAGCTCATGATACATTACCATGATGATCAGTGGGAAGAATACTCCTTACACCTGTGAACATTGGGCATAATTACAAATAGCTTAGTGATTAAAGGTGTCATTGGGAACTTATCTGAGAGGCAGAATTTGTTCATTGCTCATGGAACCCCTAGCAACCTCTGGAGGAACCCTAGGGTTCAATGAAACTTTGGTTGACAAACCCTGGTCCGCTCTTAGATACAGTAGTTCCCACTAGAACAGGTTTCCCCACTCAAAGATTTCTCCTCACCTCCTCTTGCTGTGTCAATTCAAACATTTTGGATTGTTCATCACATTTTGGTCACCAGAACAAATAAAGAGGGTTAAACCTCCCAACAGGGATGCAAACAACATTAAACAAAAACTCAGAATGTGTGTTAATGGTGCTAGAATTCATTTTAATATATATTTATCTGTAATTGCTATTAGAGATGAGTTTAAAGCAAGCACTGCATGGGTTACCTGCTCATTTTGTCTAGGGGAGCACTGAAAGGCTATACTTACCAAATCCTATGATCCTCCAGAAAACCGTGCTCCCCATGTCCAGCGGTAGACTGTTCCTGCTGTCCTCATGTCCAGAATCAGTCATGGGCGTGATGACGTCAGGAACAGTCCATTCACAAGACTGCTAGCATGGGGGGGGGGGGGGCAGGAGAAGCGGAGACTGGTCTTGAGCTTGGAGGATTGGCAGATTAGGTAAGTTAGGTAAGTATATCTCCACTCCGAAATCCCCTAGACAGAAACAAGCAGTTAACCCATGCAGTGTGGGAGAAAAATATTTTTCCCCATAGTTATTATTTAAGGTTTAGTCCGAACACAGGTCAAGCCAAATGGCACATATAATAATGGTATTAATACTGCAATTATAAATAGCAGTTTACCACTGTAATCTTTTAATTTTTTCTTTTTTCCTTTGGCAGGCATCTGACATCATGATTGAAGAGGATCTACATCTCAGGATGATGTGAATGATAATGGTGAGATACTACTGACCAGTATCCAGTGGCAGCCTGTCCACAGGGGGCACTGCCCCTATCCATGCGTCTGGCCCCCTAATCATCATGTAGGGCGCCGGACATAAGGATTTCAATATTTTTTTAAGCACGTGATTATAGCCTGAGGTGCTAATTGGCTCTAATTGGCTTCAAAAAAGGATGGGCTCCACCCACTTGTGTGACAATAGTGAATTAATATTTTCTATTGTCTTCCTGATTCTCCTCCTGGCCAATCAGGAAACAGTTCCTAAAACCTGGTTGGCCAGGGAATCTTAGGACTCCCGGCCAATAGGGTCTCAGTCAGGACCCACTTCCTGTTTGGCCTGAAAGAGAAGCAATGGCCACGGAGTGAAGAGCTGCAGCCCAGATTCGTGTCTGCCTGATCTGCCTCCTTCCTAAGGAGGCACCCGATCTCCGCATTCCCATCTGTCTGCGGTTTGGGGGGGGGGGGTTGGCGCATTCCCTCTCCAAGTACAGCAATTAGCTTCCCTGCACAGAGTCACACAGGAAGGCTCTTTTTTCAGTCCATTCAAGATCCCTATTTTAACTGAAGCCCTGATAAAGTGGAATTATTTTCTAACCAATGAAGCGCGATGGATGTTTTTTAGTGTAAATTAATCTGGACTCTTTTTCCTTTGGCCGGGTGCTTCTTCCAATAGTGCTCAACTGCTTAAACTAAAATTTGATCACAACTGAATTAGTTGTTTCTTCACCAACCACCCCTCCATGCCTGCTCTGTTCATAAATGGCCATACAGACATTCAGTTACAGAAAGAGGGGGAGATTTACTAATCTGAATCTGGTGCAGCTGTCCATAGTAATCAATCAGCTTCTAGGTTTTATTGTCAAAGCTTAATTGATTAAGCTGAAATTAGAATCTGATTGGTAACTATTCGCAGCTGCACCAGATTCTGTGTGCACCAGGTTTAGTAAATCAACCCCAGACAGTCTAAAAGCAAACAGTTACTGCTGTGCTTTCTTTTTAGACAAACCATAATGCTTTGTGTCCCCATTGTCATGGGTATGTCCCGTAATATTTTTTTTATTTCTTAAAAAAAAAAGATTTAGTATAAATAAGAATATTTACTCAATATGTACCATGTAAAGTAGTGAGTGCACAGCTTGTATAACAGTGTAAATTTGCTGTCCCCTCAAAATAACTCAACACACAGCTATTAATGTCTAAACTGCTGGCAACAAAAGTGAGTACACCCCTAAGTGAAAATATCCAAAATGCGCCCAATTAGTAGACATGTGCATGGCCGAAAAATGTGCTTTGTTTCATTCAGGTTTTTTTTCTGTAAACTTGGGAATTTGAAAATTTCGGAAATCCAAAATTCCAAAATTCGAGAATTTGGTAATTAGAAATTTGAAAATGCCGAAATATAAAAATTTGGAAATTTTGAAGTAGAAAATTCAAAAATCTGGAAATTCGTAAATTCAGAAGTTTTAAAATCCAAGAATTTGAAAATAAGAAAGAAAATCTGAAAATTTGAAATAATGACTAACTAATAAATAGCTATTAAATTAGAACATAATATAACTAACAGCCAAATTTTAGAGGAAATTCCAATACCTATAATTTAATAGTTAACAATACTTAAGTTATTATTAGTTGGTTATTATTTCAGATTTTCAAATTATCAGGTTTTCAAATTTTCGGATTTTCGAATTTCCAAATTTTCTGATTTTCCGATTTTCAAATTTCCAAATTTTTTAATTTTGGATTTTCCGATTTTCGAATTTCTGAATTTTTGAATTTGAATTTACGAATATTCAGAAACATTCTGAAATTTGAATTTCGGAAATTAGGATTCATCCAAATTAACAAATTTGTCAAAATTTGTTAAAAAAATAATTTGAAACCACATGTCTACCAATTAGCCATTTTCCCTCCCCAGTGTCATGTGACTCGTTAGTGTTACAAGGTCTCGGGTGTGAATGGGGAGCAGATGTGTTAAATTTGGTGTTATCACTCTCACTCTCTCATACTGGTCACTGGAAGTTCAACATGGCACCTCATGGCAAAGAATTCTCTGAGGATCTGAAAAAAAAAATTGTTGCTCTACATAAAGATGACCTAGGCTATAAGAAGATTGCCAAGACCCTGAAACTGAGCTGCAGCACGGTGGCCAAGACCATACAGCTGTTTAACAGGACAGGTTCCACACAGAACAAGCCTCACCATGGTAGACCAAAGAAGTTGAGTGCACGTGCTTAGCGTCATATCCAGAGGTTGTCTTTGGAGAATAAACATATGAGTGCTGCCAACATTGCTGCAGAGGTTGAAGGGGTGGGGGGGTCAGCCTGTCAGTGCTCAGACCATACGCCACACACTGCATCAAATTGGTCTACATGGGTGTCGTCCCTGAAGGAAGCCTCTTCTAAAGATGATGCATAAGAAAGCCTGGAAACATTTTGCTGAAGACAAGCAGACTAAGGACATGGATTACTGGAACCATTTCCTGTGGTCTGATGAGACCAAGATAAACTTATTTGGTCTAGATGGTGTCAAGCGTGTGTGGTGGCAACCAGGTGAGGAGTACAAAGACAAGTGTGTCTTGCCTACAGTCAAGCATGGTGGTGGGAGTGTCATGGTCTGGGGCTGCATGAGTGCTGCCGGCACTGGGGAGCTACAGTTCATTGAGGGAACCATGAATTCCAGCACGTACTGTGACATACTGAAGCAGAGAATTATCCCCTCCCTTCGGAGACTGGGCCGCAGGGCAATATTCCAACATGATAACGACCCCAAACCCACCTCCAAGATGACCACTGCCTTGTTAACCAATTCAATACTGGGCACTTTCACCCCCTTCCTTCCCGGACCAGTGCAATAGTACAACCTTATAACGGGACGCCGGGTCAGAGGCTTCCCTCCCCTATTAAGAGACGAAGTCATACAGTGTCATGCACGACCTTAAGTACCAAGGGAGTTACTTGACATCGAGGGGTCACGGCCGTCGTGAGTACGTCGGGGTCTGGTACTGTGAGGGTGGTGGTACGAACTGACATCCGTTCTGTGTGAACAGAAACATGAGGAGTGGACCAACGGTGGTGTGTGCGAACTGTGGTAGATCTGGTTTATTCAAATAGAACCAGAGTAGT